>VMDO01022746.1:0-32957 GCA_007922755.1 Pedetes capensis | reverse complement strand
TTTTACTTATAGTACCAAATGATAGCAAGTAAACATAAGCAAGATGATCTTACAGATCTGAGTTGATCCACTCAACAATTTTATTTCTTAGTAATTGTACTACTTCTGTTTCACTTGGACCCAGGGACTCATGACTATGTTAAAATGGCAATTTCTAATGCTCTGACTAGTGCAGAATTTATATGTTCTAATGTTTCACAAAGTTAGGTCTACAGATTATTTTTGCTTCATATTTGCCAATGTAAGTCTTCAAGTTCTGGAGTAAGAGATCACTTAGTATAAGGCAAATTTCTTATCATGCAGTTATACAGATCAGAAGTCTATGCAAGTATCACTTAGTTTTTGAAGGAATACCTGCCTTTCTGGGGAGTCTAGCATAGAAGCCATTTCTTTGCCTTTTCTAGATTAAGCAATCAACCTTCTAATCTTTCCTTTGTGACTTCTTCATCTTCGAAACCCACAAAAATACATCTCTCTAACCACTACTCTCTAACTTCCACTACTTGGAAGTCACATTTCTGTCTTTTCTCCTGCTCTCTTCCACTAACATGGGGTCATGTGATTGCATTCAAATGGTCTGATAATAATTTCAATTTGAGGTTTTTATTTATGTCTAAAACATCCCCTTAACTATGTAAGGTAATAATATACACCTAAGTTTTAAGGTATATGGGAGAAGGGCCTGGCAATCCACTCCCAAGACAATCCCGAAACAGCCATTGAAAACCCTTTGAGGGTCGCTATGAGTCGGATACCGACTCGACGGCACCTAACAACAACAAGTTTTAAGGTATAGATCATAAATATATTTTAGCAGATAATACTTTGATTTCCATGTATCAAAAGGGACCAAGTTTTTTGGCAGTTTAAATAAATCATGAAAAATAATTTTGCACATCTTTCACAACTTTGAAATGTTAAAATTTGTTTTCATAGAAATTGCATTAATGTCCTTATCATTATATCTAAAACTAATAATTAGTGAGAAATATCCTAAGGAATTTATTTATACTTTGAGGTACAAAATTAATTTGAAAATACACAAAAGAGAAATATCATTTTAAACTTTCACTTACAGACATGAGAATTTAATAACAAAACACAGACTTGTGTTATAACATGGTACAATAATACAGGAAAACAAAATCTCCATTTTGTATTAGGAGAAGTATATTGGAAACAATGTCTACACTCAATACTAACTAATATATATTCTGGAATATAATCAGCACAATTTCAGCAGTTCCAGGGGGCTAAAAAATCAGTTGCAGATTAGAATTGCATGAGTATTGGATTCACATTTGGGAATAATGAAAAACAGAGCAAAAAATAATCAATAGTAACAAATTACGAGAAGCTAAAAGCATAGGAACTGTTATCATTTGCTCCTCTCTAACTGTGGCACACAGTTTTCCTATCATTTATCTTTTGTATTAGTGTACTACATTTGCTAAACTTCTTGAACCAATTTGAAATAGTATTATTAATAAAATCCATATTTTTCATTAATGTTCATTCTTTGCACTATGAAATTCTATGGGTTGTAACAGATGCAGGATATCATGTTTTCAGCAATGAAGTATCAAGTGACTGCTGCACTATATTGATAGAGAACTAAGCCAGATTCAGAAGTGGGTGTTGAACCACGGTCATCAATGGTGATGTCAGATGAATATTATCCAAAATTAGAGAGTAACTGGAAGATATTTATCTTTTTTTTATTGACTATGCAAAGGCATTTGACTGTATGGTTCACAACAAATTATGGATACCGCTGCAAAGAATGGGGATACCAGAGCACTTAATTGTATTCATGAGAAATCTGTACTTTGATCAGGGGACAGGCATTTGAATACAAGGAAACACCACCTGGTTTAATGTCAAGAAAGGTGTGTGTAAGTGTTATGCCCTTTCCCCACACCTCTTCAATCCCTATGATAGTTAAGTAATCCAAGGAGTAATCCAAGGACTTTATGAAGAAGAAAAAGCATAAGGATTGAAAGAAGACTCATTAGTAACTTGTGTTATGTAGATGACCCAGCTCAGCTAGCTGTACATGAAGAGGATATGAAACATGTATTGATGAAGACCAAAAAAATACAGCCTTCATTATGGATTCATCAAAACATCCATAAAACAAAAATCCTTTTAGCTGGGTCAGTTTGCAACTTCATGATAAATAGAGAAAAGATGGAGGTTGTTTCAAGAATTTGCTCTACTTGCTTTAATTATTTTTATAATCAACATCCATGGATGAAGCCATAAAGAAATAAAAAGAGGTAGTGCATTGGGAAAAAGTGTTATAAAAGACCTCTTTAAAGTGTTGAAAAGTAAAGATGTCACATTGAAAATGAATATGCACCTGTTCATGCAATGATATTTTCAGTTGCATCATATGCTTGTGAAAACTGGACATTGAATAAGGGAGACAGGAGAAGAATAGATGGTTTGTATTATGGTGCTGGAAACAAATATTTAATGTACTGTTGACTGTCAAAAGAACAAACAGATCCACCCAAAAAGAAGTGCAGACCAGAGTGCTTCTTGGAAGCATGAGTGGCTAACCTCTGATGTATTTTGGTCATGATCCATTAGTGACTAGTCTCTGGAGAAGCACATCATATTCGGGAATGTGACAGGTTAATAAAAAGAAAGAAAGAAAGAAAGAAAGAAAGAAAGAAGAAAGTCTTTCAACTGGATAGACTGACACAGTGTCTGCAACAATGGGTTTAAACATTAAAAACAATTGTGTGCCTGGCAGAGAGTTGAGTAGTGTTTTGTTCTGTTATACATAGAGTTGCAATGATTCAGATCTGACTCAATGGCACATAACAACAACAACAACAACATAGGATGGTTTTATTGCCTGAAAAAATCCCTGAACTTTATTCATCCATTTCTTTCTAGCCAAAACCACCAGATGTCAGTGATTTTTATTTTACTGTCTGTAACCATGGCTTTTCCAGAATATCATGTTACTCTCATGTATCATTTAATGCCTGGGATACATTCTAAGAAATGCATCAGTAGTAAATTTTGTCATTATGAAAACATTATACAGTCTGTGGTACTTTGTTATAATTGTCCTAGCAAGTGAATAACCTAGCCCCGTTTTCTGTTGATTAACTATAGCATATACATCTCTTTCTATTTCTTTCCACTTAATCTGCACCTTATATACAAAATATAGTTATATCTTCACATTTTATATACATTTTATATATTCTGGCAGGCTATTATTTAATTGATATATTCATATTATTCTATTAAAATAATTATTGGCAGAGTTTGTTGAATATCTCCTATACTTGTAACTACTTTCTATGCATCACCATTGTTCTTTGTCTCATTGTCATCCACTCTTTTATTTCTTTTCTTTTCTATTTTGAATTGATCATTTTCCATTACTGCATTGTTTCTCCTGTGAATGGCACCTAGCAACAACAACAAAAACATTAGTAGTTCACCTACAATTTTCAATATATTTTAGAATTGATATGAGTCTCCTCTTACTTTGGTGTGTATACAATTTAAATGTTGTCCAAAGCCTCTTGTGTTAATGAGACACATATCATTGTATGTCTGTGATGGTCTTTTCAGATATGATCAAAATATAGGCCAGAAACTGAGGGGGAAAGACCTACCCTAAATGTGAGTGGCACCATCCAATAGTCTGCATTCCTGGATGTAATCAAACGAGGATCAAGAAAGGAATTATGCTGGATTAGGCATTCTCTTGCAATTAACTCCCTCTCTTGCAATTATTCTGCCTCACTATGAATTCAGAAACATCAGGGCCTAATGACTATGTAATAAAATCTATGACATCATAGGCTAAAATTTCTTTCCTCCTTTTACATGGTTTATGTTAGATTGTTTAGTTACAATGATGAAAAACTAACTAATACAATGTGCTCATCTGACACTTTCACTATATACCTAAATTAATGGGACTGCTCATTCTTGAACTTCAACCTCCAAACTATGAACTTAATAAACACTTTTCAACATACGTTAATTTCCTCACAAATTGCATTGTAAGGTGAAGCTGACTAATAGACATTTCAAATAGTGCTATATTGCTCAATAACCCAAGTGTCTGTGGGGCTGCATGTTGCTGTGATGCTGGAAGCTATGTCATAGATATTACAAATACTGGCAGGGTTACACATGCTAGGTAGTTTTCAGCTGAGGTTCCATACAAAAAAAAAAAAAACTAAGGAGAAGGACATGACTAACTTACTTCTGAAATGATTAGCTATTGAAAACCCTAACAATATCAGAGAAACCTGACCATGGATATACTGCCAGAAAATGAGCACCCCATATTGGAAGTGTCTTAAAAGATGATGGGGTAAGAGTTGCCTCCTCAAAGTAGAGACTACCTTAATGATGGAAAAGGAGTAATGCCCCAGTGAACTCCATTTGCTGATGAGGAACAACTCAAAATGCAAAGGAACAACAATAAACATCCATTGGAATGTGGAATGTACATAGCATGAATCTAGGAAAATTAGAAATCATCACAAGAGAAATTGAGTGTATAGAAATCGACGTTGTAGGCACCAATGATCTAAAATGGGCTGTTATGGGCCATTATCAATCAAATAATCATATTGTCTACTATGCTTGGAATGACAGATTAAAGGGAAATGGGGTTGCATTTGTCATTAAAAAAGACACATCAAAATCTGTGCTGAATTACAATGTTGTCAGTGATAGAATAATATCCATACTCCTGTAAGGAAGGCCAGTTAATATAACTATCATTCAAATTTATGTACCCACTACTAAGGCTACAAATGAAAATAGGTAAGATTTATGCCAGCTCCTGCAATCTGAAATCAATCAAACGTGCAATCAGGACATACTGATAATTACTAGTGACTGGAATGAAAAAGTTGGAAAGAGGAATGACCAGTAGTTGGAAAATATGGCCTTGATAACAGAAGTGATGTTGGAGATCACATGAGAGAACTTTGTAAAACCAATGACCTTTTCATTGTAAATACATTTTTCCACCAACATAAAAGGTGACTATACACATGGAAGTCACCAGATGGAACATAAAGTAACCAAACTGACTACATTTGTGGAAAGAGATGATAGAAAAGCTCAATATCCAAAGTAAGAACAAGACTAGATGACTAGATGCTGATTATGGATCAGACCATAAACTGTTCATATGTTAGGTTCAAACTGAAACTCAAGAAAATTAGAACAAGTATGAGAGGCAAAGTATGACCTTGAGTACATACCACCTGAGTTCAGAGACTACCTCAAGAACAATTATGGTATGCTAGCCACAAAGATAAACAACCAGACAAGCTGTGGCATGACATCAAAGATATCATTCAGGAGGAAAGTAAAAGGTAATTTAATAGGGAAAAAGAGAAGACCATATTTCATGCGAAAACAGATTCTCAAACTTGCCCTTGAGTGACATGCAACTAATGTAAAAGGAAGATATGATGAAGCTAAAGAACTAAACAGAAGATTTCAAAGGGCAGTTTGAGTAGACAAAATCAAATATTATAATAATGTGCAAAGACTTGAAGTTAGAAAATCAAAAGGGAAGACTATATTCTGTTCTTCTCAATCTTAAGGAATTGAAGAAAAAGTTCAAGCCTCTAGTGGCAATAGTGAAAGATTACACATGGAAAGTATAAATGATGCAGGAAATATGCAAAGAAGATAAAAGTAATACAGAGTCATTATACTAATAAGAATTGGAGGATGACCAAACATTTCTAGAGGTTGCATATGATGAGGAACGAATAGTACTGAAGGACGAAGTGGAAGCGGCCTTGAAGGAATTGGTGAAACACAAAGCTACAGGAATTAATGGAATACCAATTAAGATGTTTCAACAAACAGATGCAGCACTAAAGGTGCTCACTTATCTATGTCAAGAGATTTAGGAAACAGTTACCTGACCAAATGACAGGAAGAGATTCATGTTTGTGCTTATTCCCAAGAAATGGGATCCAACTGAATGTGAAAAATATCCAATGATATTACTATCACACAAAATTCTAATTTTGTGAAAGATCTTTCAAAAGCAACGGCAGTAACATATGCATAGGGCATTGCCAGAAAACCAAACTGGATTCAGAGGAGGATGTGAAACCAGGAAGATCATTGCTGTCAGATGGATATAAGTAAAAAGCAGAGAATAACAAAAAGATGACTATCTCTGTTTTACTGACTATGTAAAGGCATTTGACTGTGTGAATAACAGTAAATTATGGATAGCATTACAAAATTAGAAAACTGGAGCAGTTAATTATACTCCTGAGGAATCTATATATGGACAAGGACACTGTTATTCAAACAGAAAATAGAAACAGTGCCTGGTTTAAAATTGAGGAAGGTGTGAGTCAAGATTGTATCTTATTTTCATACCTTTTCAAACTCTATGTTGAGCAAATAATCCAAGAAACTGGGCTTTATGAAGAAGAACATGGCATCATGTTTGGAGGAAGATCCATTAACCATCTGATTTATGCAGATGACACACTTTGCTTGCTGGAAGTGAAGAGGATTTGAAGCATTTGCTAATGAAGATCAAAGAACACAGCCTTTTGTATGGATCGCATCTCACCATCAACAAAACAAAAATCCTTACAACTGGTTCAGTATGTAACTTCATGATGAATAGATAAAAGCCTGAGGTTGTGCAAGGTTTTGTTTTACTTGCTTCTAAAATAAACACCCACAGAAGCAGCATTCAAGAAATCAAAGACACATTGCAATGGGAAAATCTGTTGCAAAAGACCTTTCTTAAAAGTGTTGAGAAGATCTACATTTGTGAATGTCATCATTTTTATTCTGTCTGAAAAACTCTTTTCAACATCTTTTACAAGCTGATTCAAAGGAAACCAAATTTTTCTCAAATTTTATTTGTCTGATGAAACATTTCTCCTTTACTCTTAAGGGATAATATTGTTCATTACACAATTATATGTCTTTTGGTATACTTTTATTATTTCAATGCATTCTTGTCTTGTTTCAAAAATGAGTGAATAGTTCATGCCATTTAGTAAAATACTTATTTGCTAGGAAAATAGAAAGGTCAATGTCTTCTGTGTGTATATTATTTATAATGAATATAGAAAATGTATTTTCTTATTTAAATTGATACAATTTCAGAATTTATTTACTTATTGACTACTTCTAATTTTTACTTGACAAATTGTTTCAGTTAGGCATTTCTTCAATGTGGGAAAATACCTAGCATTACCACTTTAAAAGAAGGAGAGATTTGTTTTGGTTTGTAATTTCAGAGATTTCAGTCCATGGCCACCTGGCTCCATTGCTATGGGCCTGAGGCAATGCTGAGCATCAGGTCTAAGAGTGTGTGGTAGAGCAAAAAAGGTGGTAGAGCAATTTTCCTCTTGGTGTATGAGAAGTAGAGAAACAAGGAGGCAAATAGGAAGGGGACTTGGAACAAGGTATATCTTGCCAGGGAATGCACTAGTCACCTCCTCCTTCTAATCAGGTCCCACTTCCAAGTTTTCCACCACATTCCAATGAAGCTGCTATATTAAGAATCCACCACGGGATGAATCCAGTGTTGAAGTCAGAGCCCTGAGGATCAAATCACTTCTCAGAAGCCCATTAGTTGGCCATCAAGCTCCCAACACATGAGCCTTTGGGAGACATCTCAGATTCAACCATAAACAAATAAGGATGTGTACACAAAATTGTGCACATATACTTGTTATTTCCATATATATATATGTATGTATATATATATGTATATATGTATATACATATATACATATATATATACATATATATATACATATGTGTATATATATATACACATATGTATATATGTATATATACATATATATATACATATATATATATATATATTTGAACATTGAAAAATGTTCAAATCAGGGCAATTAACAGCTATAACATCTCTAATACTTATCATTTATTATGGCAAGTACATTTTAAACCACTTTTATAGCTATTATGGAATATACATTATATTATTACTCCATATATTGTTGCACAATAGAACACCAAAAATTACACATTTTATCAAATTTTGTACCAATATCTGCCATATCTCTGTCTCTGCCCACCTTCCACATCTGGTCGCAACTGTTCTGCTCTAAAGAATCTTAGTAAATAAAAACTTAAAGCAGGATAATTAATGCCAACCTGTTGGGAATTATCTAGATACCCACAGGGTGGACCGGGAGGGTGCCCAGGTTGAGGCTTGCTCAGTCCGGGCTGAGGTCTGAGCCCTCCCCAGATCCTGCCCTGTTCCTTCCCCCAACCTCTGGTCACCCTTAACCCAGGAACTTGGACTGGGATCTATTTGACTAATAGTCAATATGGCTGCCCAAGTCCTAGTTCACCTTTCATCTACTCTTTCACCCTTCACCTTCTTTACTCCTACCCCTCCCATTGAGTGATTCAAGATGTCCCCCAAACAGCCCAGCTCTGATGTGGCCTCTTTGAATCTGATTGGCTGCCCATAGCCACCTGATTGGTCTGAAAAAGAAGTACAGTGATTGGCCTGGCCTGCACCTAACTCTCTTATCAAAATTTTTCTTTTTCAAATCCCTAGTTACATAATTCCCACCCCTGGCATGAGCTGCTCCCTGACTGGCTATTTTGGAGTCCACGCCCCCTTCATAGAAGCTATATAAACCACCACTGAAACTACTAGTTCCCCTTTTGTCCCTTGTGTTCTTGATCCTCCCCTGTTCCCCTGCTCTCTGAGCCCTTTCAAACCTGACCCCTACACGATACGCCTGAGACCTGCAACCTCCAGCACCACCAGTGAAGACATCTGAGGACTACAGGCAAGACTCTATGTCAAGCCCAGGGCCTCTAAGCGGCAAAGGCTCTAAGCAAGACATGAAGAGCTCTGTTTTTCTTCCCCCGCCTTGGGGAGGAGGAGAGTAGAGAGGGCAAACTGTGAGAGGCAATAGGAGACATATCACGGGATGCTTTCATCTAGCATCATTGTGCTGCACCCCCTTTTGTTCACCTTGGTAGGTGCAGCTTAATAAATTCTGTTCCTGTTTGCAAGAAGGCTCCCTAAGTCCATCTTTGGTGTCACGGGCTCTTTCCTATTTCCAAGGGTCCCCAAATACCCATGTTGAGGCAAGCTCAGTTACCCCACCAGGCCAGATTGAACCTCAACACCAACGAAATCTAGTTTTAAGGGAAGAGCACAAAACAAATAGTTAAAGCAAATGAAGATATTTCCTATTCAACATTAATTAAAATACTACTTTGACATGGCTTTTCTAAATTATTTACTTTTAACCTGTTATAATAATCTTTAATTATATTCTATTCATATATGAAATGAAGCTTTTTCTTTTTAAGGGTTAACTAATCTGCATTCTATTAAAGATTAAAAGCAATATCCTTGGCTTAGTGATTCTTCTCCAAAGCAGACTCTTTATTGAGATTCTATGCTCATCATATAGTAAAATTGGAGATTTCAGGATATTAATTTCATGCTTGAAAGACAAGAGGCATACATATAGAAAATATCATTACTGTTTTAAAAAGAATACAACTTTGATTTTTAAAATACTAAATGCCATGTTCTGGAACTCTTTCAGGTAATTTAAGTTAGGTCTAATTTACAATGAAGCCTATATGGGAACAATAAATACAAAATAACAGAATATCTGGTCGATGAAATTAGAATGCTGCTTGGAAGTGCTTTAGTGAACAAAGAGCAAGAGTCCGTATCAAATTTTAACTTAAGAACTGTAAATAATAAGACTTGAAATGACTTATAAGGAAGAAATATTTTACTTAGTGAGACCCTGTCTCAAAAAGTAAAAAAAATGGAATGAGGGTGCAGCTCAGTGGTCCAGCACTTGCAGAGCATGCAGGCGCGAGGCCCTGGGTTTAACCGGAGTACCACACACAAAAAAATAAATAAATAAAAATAAAAGAAAGAAGTATTTTCACATATTGTTGTTAGGTGCTGTCCAGTAGGGTCTGACTCATAATGAACCTGTGAACAACAAAACTAATCACTCCATGAATCTGTGCCAGGCAAAGGATTTTTTTTTTTTTTTAATGTTTCAGTCCATTATTGCAGCCTATCTAGTTGAGGGACTTCTCTTTTCTTTTCACTGAACTGTCACTCTCCCAAACATTATATCCTTCTCCAGGGATTGGTCTCTCCCGACTACATGTCCAAAAGAAGTTAGACAGTCTAGAAATTCTTGCTTCCAAAGAGCACTGTGCACTTCTTCTAGGACAGCTCTGTTAGTTCTTTTGGCAGTCCATTGTACTTTCAATGTTGGTCTTCAGCACTATAATTCAAAAACATCAATTCTTCTTTTGTCTCCCTTATTTAATGTCCAGCTTTCAAAAATATATGAGTTGACTGAAAATACCATGACATGAGTCAGACACACCTTCATTTTCAATGTGACATCTTTACTTTTCAACACTTTACAGAGATATTTGGCAACATATTTTCACAATGCAATGTGTCTTTAGCTTCTGTGGGTATTGATTGTAGAAGCAAGTAAAATGAAAATCTTGGACAACCTCAATCTTTTCTCCATTTATCATAAAGTTTCCTAATGATCCAGTTATACGGAACTTGTTTTCTTGATTCTGAGATGCAATCCATACTGAAGGTTGTATTCTTTGATCTTCATCAGTAAATCTTTCAAATCCTCTTCACTTTAGGCAAGCAAAGATGTGTCAACTGCAAACTGTAGGCTGTAAATGACGTTTTCTCCACTCATTATGTCATATTCTTCTTCATAAAGTCCAACCTCTTGAATTATTTGCTTAACATACAGATTGAAAAAGTACGTATGAAAGGATAAAGCCTGAACTACAAATTTCTTCACTTTAAACCAGGCAATGTGTCCTTGTTCTTCTTGAACAACTGTCTTCCTGTCCATGTACAGATTCCTCATGAGTACAATTAAGTGCTCTGGTATTATTATTCTTCAGATTTAGTGTTCTTAAACTCCATAATAGTTAGATCACATACTATATAAACCAGTGTACATTTTAGTGGCACATAATATTTTTCTCACTATGTCAGTTCCTTAAGTAAGTAATGGACTGTGAAGAGCTGCATGTTCTCTTTTGGAGAACTTTTCAATATTTTCAGAGTTTATTTTGAAAATATTTTGACTTCCTGAAAATAAAGTTACTAATCTTAAATCTCAAAGCCATACTTTTCTCCTTATAAAATGAAATTAATGCTTAGTCTGCTATCAATAACATAGCTTTAAAGATGAATAATATTTGTTATGAAACACTTTATTTACTAATTGGACAACCCTAAATTTTAAAACATGTAGCTTGATTAATCAAAGGTATGTAAGAAAGTCTTACAATTTGCTTTTGTTTAATAGATTAAAATCATTAAGATTATATCAAATAGTATATTTATTTCAGTCAAGTTTTTTATGACATTGGAGTTTTTAGGACACTAAAAATAGACTTGTATAGGATGATCATTGCACCAATAATGTATATGACCAACAAAACAATATAAATTAAAATAATACCAAAAATGGTGGTACATACCTTTAATCCTAGTGACTCAAGAGGCACAGGCAGAAAAATCACAAGTTTGAGGTTAGAGGCACCCTGTGCAATTTAGCATGATCCAGTCTCATAATAAAAAATGAAAAATGGGTGGGAGTGCTGCTCAGTGGGGGAAAGTCAAGGGTTCAATCCCACATTACTGAAAACAAAAAAAGAAAGCATTTATTTGATTTCATTGATATTCATTGCACAACTAAAGAAACAATGGTTCAAAAAAATGAACCTATCATCACTGCTAAATGATATCAAAATAAGCATTCAAAAACAGGCTTTGCTATCTTTAAAACCCATGTGTACACCTGGTGTGGTAGCATATACCTGCAATCCCAACAACCTGGGAGACAGAAACAGGAACATTGCAAGTTGAAGGTCATAGCCAGCCTGTGTGACTTAGTCAAACAATGTCCCAAACAAGAAATTAAAAAGTAAGGAAGGAAGGAAGGAAGGAAATAAATAAATAAATAAATAAATAAATAAATAAATAAATAAATGTTCTGAGTGTGCAGCTCAGTGGTAGAGAATTTGCAAAGTAGGAGAAGCTAGGTTCAAATTCCATAACCAGAATTTTTTTTTTAATTTTACATATGTATTTTTAAGTAAACACTTCCAGTCTTCCTTCTTCTCCCTTTGTCCCTTCCTCTCTCTCTCTTCCTTCCTTCCTCCCTTGTCTTTTCCTCCTTCTTTCCTTCCTTCCATCCATCATCTTCTCTTCTCTTCTCTTCTCTTCTCTCTTTCTCTGTCTGTCTCTCTGTCTCTCTGTCTCTCTGTCTCTCTGTCTCTCTCTCTCTCTCTCTCTCTCTCTGTCTCTCTCTTTCCTTCCATTTCTCCTTTTCTTCTTTTCTTTCTTTTTGGTAAGGGAAGTATTTTGATGTTTCATAGAGTCTTGAAGGCTCACTCTTCAAGGAATTTTACTTTTATGATCCCCTTTTCAGCATAAGAAATAGTTTAATGCTTGGTCAGGCCTTCCCTCAAGCCCATTTGTGAATATGTATGGTTACTGAGGCCCTTGAGTTTAGATCAGTTGGTACAGTACTACTCTGCATTCTCTGAGGCCCTGGGTTCTATCTCCAGCACCACAAAAATGGGAGAAGGATGTGGCAGCCCACTCTCAACACAATTCCCCAATCAGCCACTGAAAACCCTATGAGGGTCTCTATGAGTTGGACACGACTCCATGGCACCTAAGAACAAGAACATGAGGTTTACTGACATAGGACATCATTATCAGATCTTGTCTGATTTCAGAAGCTAAGCAGGATCAGGACTAACTATTCCTTATATGGGAGACCACCTGGGAAGATGAGGTGGTGTACGCTTGGGAGAATTCAGCAGCCCACTCCCAAAGCCACCAGCCATTGAAAATCCAATGAATAGCAGAGAAACACTAGGTTGAATAGTGTTTGGTTCTGTTGTACAGATTTGATGCATCTAACAATAGCTACTGAGAGAAAATTTCAAACTACCAGTTTCTTCCAGATTTCTTCATCACCCCGGTTACACTATGGAAGCTCAAAACAGAGATTTAGAATAAAATCTATAAGTAAGACTATTTTAAAAATTAAAAGTTGTATGAAAGAAACTATGCAACTTTTATCTTCATGGGGTGAAGTATTTGTGTTCAAACAGTGCCACTTTGCAAGTTACTTCATAGTGTATTCATTAGTTTAAAGTAAATATATTTCTATTTATAGCTAGAAGCTTAATTATCATTGTGGCTCAAATCCTTAGTTTGTTTTCATCTTTAATATCTTATCCTTTGAAATTATAAAAAGCAAAGTATTTTAAAATAACATGATTTGTAAAGAAGAGATTACAAAACAGAATTATTATCTTTTAGGGAATTATTTAATTATCAAGGACAATGTGTTACTTTCATCATCATCATCAAAATATTAATAATAATGTTAACAGTGTCCTGCCTGCAGCCTTACAATCATGGCATCTGATCTCATCAGATCTCAGAAGCTAAGTAGAATTGAGACTGGATAGTACTTGGATGGGAGATTGCCTGGGAACCCCAGGGGCTGTAGGCTTGGGAGAAGGACTTGGTAATCCACTCCCAAAATACAATCAGCCATTGAAAGCTCTATAAATAGCAGAGAAGCAATGACAATTGTGTTTTGCCCATTGTTCATAGTGTTGCTATGGATCTGACACCAACTCAATGGCACCTAACAACATCACTGTCCTACCTAAATTTCAGATCATGCAATTACATTATTGTGATTAAAATTGCCATTATATTTTAAACTAATTTTCAAACCCCAGTTTATTCTTGAAGATGTAAGGAGATCTGAACATGAAATCTTTTGGGGTGGTCTTTTGCTTGATTAGTATAATATTTCAAAAATTAAGCCCCCATCTCGAATTTGCAGAAAAAAAAAAACAGAATTGGTGAATTACCTATTTTTAAAAAGGAGAACCTGGTAGAAATTCTTTCTCATTTACAGATGAAACTCATAAGAAGTAAGCTCATTGGACTTTTAGTTTGGTCACTTATTACTTTATTTTGAATCATTATGTCCAGTATGGCTACAGCCCTATGGCATCAGATCCCGTCAGATCTCCGAAGCTAAGCAGGGTTGGGCCTAATTAGTACCTGGATGGGAGATCGCCTGGGAACATCAGAAGCTGTAGGCTTGGGAGAAGGACCTGGCAACCCCCTCCCAAAAATCAATCTGCCATTGAAAACCCTATGAACAGCAGAGAAGCATTGACAATAGTGTTTCCCCTGTTGTACAGAGGGTCGCTATGAGTCGTATACCAACTTGACAGCACCTAACAACAACAACATGTCCAGTATAGCGTGCAGCCATCCCTCTGTTGACATCCAATCCTGTGAAATCTCAGAAGCTAAGCAGAGTCGGGTCTGTTTAGTACTTGGATGGGAGACCACCTGGGAATATCAGATGCTGTAGGCTTGGGAGAAGGACCTGGCAACCCACTCCCCAAAACAACCAGCTATGAATAGCTAAGAAAACCTTGTGAATAGCAGAGAGGTGCTAACAATACTTTTTCTCTTATTGTATGTAGAGTTGCTACGAACTGGACACCAACTGGACAGCAAATAACAAGAACAACAAACATATCCACTATATCCATTTATGTTCATGCAATCTGTCACAATCATATAGAAATTTGAGTTTTGATCCATGTTTTATAAGAATCATTACATGTGATAGTATGAAAATTATGTGGTACATATAATGTAATTCACCTGGGGTAAAGTAGTATTCTTAAAACAGTAGTTTTTACTCACTGTGACTTACCAAGCTCTGGAAGGGGAATAATTTGCAATGAGTGGAGACATTTCAATTGTCACAATTGGAGTATTGTTCTCTATTCACCATTTAATGGGTAGAAGCTATGTTGTTGTTGTTGTTAGGTGCCGTCGAGTCGGTATCCGACTCATAGCAACCCTCTCTACAACAGGGGAAACACTACTGTCAGTGCTTCTCTGCCGTTCATAGGGTTTTCAATGGCAGATTGATTTTTGGGAGGGGGCTGCCAGGTCCTTCTCCCAAGCCTACAGCTTCTGGTGTTCCCAGGCGGTCTCCCATCCAGGTACTAACCAGGCCCGACCCTGCCTAGCTTCCGAGATCTGACGGGATCGGATGCCACAGGGCTACAGCTGCAGGCAGAAGCTATGGTGCTAATTGTTGTTGTTGTTGTTAGGTGCCATCGAGTCGGTATCCGACTCATAGCAACCCTCATAGGGTCTTCAATGGCTGAGTGCTTCGGGATTGCCTTGGGAGTGGATTGCCAGGCCCTTCTCCCATTTTTGCGGTGCTGGGAATTGAACTCAGGGCCTCAGACACTGCAGGGCAGCGCTCTACCCACTGAGCTAAATCCCCGCCCTATGGTGCTAATAAATAATCTATAATGCTTAAGACATGCCCCCCTCTGAATAAGAAGAATTATCGTGTCAAATATGCCCATGGCACAGAGGCTAAGCAAACTTGCATTAAATTGGCCACCTCCAATAAACACTACATAATAAAAATATGTCACAAATAGTTGGCAAGTTAGGTCAAGAAGAGATGGTGATTGATTATTTGATGCCCGCCTCTTCTTCAGAGTTACTGTCTATAAATTTTAGAGGTAATTAATGCTATGATCCATGAAGGTGTTGTTGAGTCTACTAAATTATTTCATTAAATAGGCAAACATGTCAGCTCTTCCAAGTTGCTCATATATGATTAGTGTAGTTTCTAATAAGACAAAATTTCCCTCTGTCAATCATCATCAGAATAAATATTTGTAAGTTTTATTAGCTTTTAATAAATCCTTGTAGAACAATCTAGGCAATCCAATAGAAGATAAAATATTACTTTTGTCACTTGTATTGTCTTTAGTAATTATGAAAATATCCTCTATGTCTTATACTTAGTGGTCACAAAATATATTGAAATAAGAACAGTTATTATATCTGTTGTGTTGTTGTTGTTGTTGTTAGGTGCCATTGAGTGAGGTGAAACTCATACAGACCCTGTATAGAAAAGAGTGAAACATTACTCAATTATGTGCCAGGCCCATGATCTATTTTATGTTTAAAGCCATGTTGAAGAAACTGTTCCAATCCATCTAGTTGAGGGTCTTCTTTTTATTCACTGACCTGCTACTTTCCCAAGTATGATGCCATTCTCCAGAGATTGGTCCATCCTGACAACATTTCCAAAATATTTAAAACTCCGTCTAGCCATCCTTCCTTCTTTGGAGCACACTGGTTGCACATTTTCTAGGACAGCTCTGTTGGTTCTTTTGGAAATCCTTGACATATTCAATATTCATATCAAGGACAGTAAACCAAAAGTATTAATTCTTCTCCTGTGCCCCTTACTCAATATCTAGCTTTTACAACCATATGATATGATGCAAAATACCATGGTATCAGTCATGAACACTTTTGTCTTCATGTGACATCTTTCATTTTCAATACTTTCAACTGGTCTTTTGCAACAGCCTTTCCTAATACAATGTGTCCCTTTACTGTATGTATTCCATCTATCTTCTTTTGATTTTTTCTGCATTGTTCAATATTTTCCTTGTAGAATCCTTCATTATTACCACCCAAAGCTTGAAATTTTTCTTCGGTTCCTTAAACTTGAGAAAAACACAGTGTGTTATTTTTTTGTTGTTGTTTGTATCTCAAGCTCTTTGCCCATGTCATTATAATATTTGATTTTATTTCTCATGCTGTCCTTTGGAATCTTCTGTATAATGCCTTAACTTCATCATATCTTCCCTTACTTTAGCTGGTCTCTGTTCAAGGGCAAGTTTCAGAGTCTCTTTTGACATGTGATTTGGTTTTTCCTTTTTCTCTTGTCTTTTAAATAATGTTCTGCTTATTCTATCACTGACAGCATTGTACTTCAGCATATATCTTGATATGTCTTTTTTGGTGATGAATGCACCTCCATTTTCCTTTAATCTGTCATTCCTGGCACAGTAGACAATTTGATTATCTGTTTCAAAATGGTTTGTACCAGTCCGCTTTAACTCAGTGATGTCTAGAATGTAGATGTTTATGCATTCTACTTCCTTCTTGATTATTTCTAATTTTCCTATATTCATAAAAGATACATTCCAAATTCCTACTATTAATGGATATTTATATTTGTTTCTCCTCATTTTGAGTTGTGCCATATCAGCAAGTGGAGGTTCTTGGGGCTTTAATCCATTCCCATCATTAAGGTTGATGTTACTTTGAGGAGGCAACTCTTCCCCACTTGTCTTTGTTTATTTATTTATTTATTTTTACAGTATCAGGGTTGAACCAAGGACCTCTCACTTGCATGCTCTGGCTCTGCAAGTGCTGGACCACTGAGCTTCGCCCTCAGCCCTTCCCCCCCCCCGTTTTTTTCTTTTTGAGACAGGTTCTTGCTAAGTTATGCAGACTGCCTCTGGTCTTTAACTTGCAATCTTCCTGCCTCCACGTCCCAAGCCCGTGGGATTATAGGTGTGCACCACTGCACCAGGCTCCCCAGGTGTCTTTTGAATGCCTTCCAACCTAAGGAGCTCATTTTCCGGCACTGTATCCGACAGTGTTACTCTGCTATTAATAGAGTTTTCAATGGCTAATTTTCTAGGGAGTGGACTATTAGGTTCTGCTCCCTCCTCTGTTTCAGTCTGGAAGTTCAGCTGAAATGTGTCCACCATGAATAATTCTACTGGTATTTGTAATACTGAGAGTGTAACTTTCAACATCACAGCAACACTTAAGTCCCTGCAGTACCATATGGGAAACTGACAGACACATGGGGGTATCTGCTCTAAAAAATGATATTGAGTGAAAGGGAGAAAGAGAGAGAGAGAGAGAGAGAGAGAGAGAGAGAGAGAGAGAGGGAGGAGCTACCACAGCTGACAGATTTAGTGAGTATCAGACTGAAAAATAGCATTTAAATCTCCAAGTTATAATTTATTATATTTTCTACATATGCAACCCTTTTAAATCAGTCCAAAAGTGTAACAATTCAAAAGTTTATAATATAAAAACCTACCCAGAAAATGTGTGTGTGTGTGTGTGTGTGTGTGTGTGTGTGTGTGTGTGTGTGCATCCCTGGGTGTTTTAATGTGGGTCCGTAGATATTGTTGATACTTTGATTTTCTAGTATTAGCTCCTAGCTTCATTTTCCAGAGCAATTTCATTAGACTTAAATATTATAAAACTATTCCATTCAATAATCAAATATCTCCTTTTCTCAGTTTTAGAATGTGTTTTATTCAAATATTGTAAAGCAATATTAAACTTTCATAATGTATTAGGGGATTTTGGAAGCAATGGACAATAGATGAAGAACTGTAAAATCAGGGAAATATTGAGGAAAAAAACTATGCCAAATGCAATGTTGGCTGCAGGAATGGAAAGTTCTGGAGGATCCAATATAATATAGTTTCCTTGGTTGAAAAAAAGAGACTGGACTTTGGTATCTCCACATTACATAGACATTAGATGAAATATGAATAAAGGCAGCTCTTATTTAGGCATCTTCAATTGTCAAGAGAAAGGAGAAACTTAGTGGTATTATCAGGCAACATTTGCACAGCTGGAAGGTAGAAACTAGACTGGTAAAGGGTGTAAGGGCAGGAAAGCAATGACATCCATTCTCAGAGTAGACTTCTATCCAACTATATGTAGGACATTTCTCAACACAGACATTTCATCCAATCTCTTCATTTTGGATAAGTATTACAAAGAAAATCTTTTTGATTAGTAGTCAGCAAGTTAAGCTCAGCCAAATTAATTCCATTAGTTCTATTGCCCACTATTAAAAGATACTGGTAAATATTTGAGCATCTCTCAATGTATACAAGATAGAAATTGCATCTTTGAAAGTGTATATCCTTAGAAAGGTTGAGTTGTACTCTTGGTGCTTAGGTCATGGGTTTAATATCTCTGAGCTGGCTAAACAAGGAATAACAAATGGCACATATACAGCCTCCAAAACACTAATTTGTTCTCTCTTTGTGGGTTCCATACATCTGATGTTTTTCACATAATCCAGTAAAATGTTTCATAAAAAGCTATTTTTTTCATGTGCCATATAAACAGATGAGAATAATCTTTTCAATTGTTTGTTTGTTTCCTTAACATATGAAATATTATTCTATTTAAAATCTTGCCATAATTGAGACACTGAGCTCAATAACAAAATATAAAAATGTCATTAGCATGTTTTGGTTTTTCTACGATTGCATGGACAACAGAATAGGAATCCTTAAGGTCTCAGTGTTTCTCACAACACAAATTTAACTAGGCATCCCTTTTTTGAATCATCAATATTCATACCCACTGTCTCTTCTTGTAACCATTGCATTTCTTGCATTAAACAATTTGCCCTTCATCCTAGATTGCATAGTTTATATGTTTTATTCCTGGAAAGTAAGAGATAGTTATTCCTTCTACTATGCTCACTCCTAAAGCACATAAGCTGTCAAGCTCTTTTCCAATCCCTGTTCATCATCCCAGGTTTTATGCCTTTGATTAATTCCTACCATGATAAATTTCATCAATATCTTCTGAGAATTCAATCTTTAAAACAGTCAATATAAAGTTTTCCTTTTCTCTTCATGTATGCATTCATTCATAACATTTTACATTTCTAATTATACAAAACACTCCCCTTATTTTTTTTTATAAATTTTCTTTAGGACTAAAACTTCCTTTCACGACTGATTATACCCTTATTCTCGACCAGCAACACGGTGGCAACATCTGTTCATCCAAAAAAAATCTGAATGCTTGCATGCTTTTTAAAACTGTTCATTACTTCCCCATTCCCTGATTCATAATAATACAATTTCCGAGAATAGCATGCAAGAAATTGTAATCTGGTTATTACACAGAATTTTACAGAATCTAACATAAACATAAATAGTCTAGTCCTATCCTATGATCTCAGTTTTAGACCTTGTTATGACCTGAATACTTCTTTTTGAACACTTTCTCTATTCCTTTCTTTCCATATGGCTAACTCAATCTTTTATTCATGCACTTGTCAACTATCATGTTATGAAGGAATCATTTAGTGCTCCTTAGTTATATGCAGTCTTTTTTTCTGAATGTATAACTTTGACTAGTTTTTTAAAAAGATGTGAGGGAAAAACTTTTATTTTTCTGAATATATTGTTATTTCACATTCATTCCTACTTATAATCTTATCTTGTTAAAGAATTGTGAGATATTAGTAGTATTCCTCCAGACATTTGAGGATTTTTCCTCATATTCTATCTCATTCTTGTTCTTGCTATTAAAGAAAGTTGTTAGTCAAATTGTCAGTATTTGGATGTAATATGTAGTGTCTGTGTGTGTGTACATGAATTTCATTTATATACATTTAAAAGAATCCTATTCCATCTGTGCTTCTGTAACTTAATTATGGCAATGTCCAGGCAGAGATCTAGTCCTGTTTTTTCTCCTCAAGATTCACTGTGCTTTGTGAATATGGAGATAAATACTTTTCATTTTATCTAGTATACTCTTAACATTATCTGCCTAAATACTGTCTCACTCATTCTCTTAATGGAATTTTTTAAGATCCTATGTCTCATAAACATTTTACATTATATTATGTATATTATATTTATGATATTATCAATTCCTTAAACTTTCTGTGCTATTTCTCCATCATTTGCCAAAATCTATGATCAGTTATACCTGACTTACTGTTTAGTGCATCACTGAACACTTAATTCCTTTTCAGTTTTTCCAAAGTCTACATGTTGATATGTTATATAGGCTTTTTTGAAAAAAATTAATCTATCCTTCCATTACTTAAATATTGAGAAAAATACATATTGTATTTCTGGACTCTCCAAACACATTCTTTATTTTCTTTGGTTTTTATTTTTATTTATTTTTAATAATATACTTATTGTGACTAATTCCCTTATTATGAGTTGCTTAACAGGTTAACTAGAGCAATTCTGTGGCAGTTTTTGCCAGGCTAGTAGTTATATCACTAACATAAATCCCTCTACATGTGAATTTCTCAGTTTTGAGACTGATATTCAAAAAGGAAATAATGATCAAAGAAAAGTAACAATGAGATATGAGGGATATGTATTCATTGTAATAATCACTTTAACATATATGCTTACCAAAAGAACATGTTGTATATCTTAAATATACTATTAAAAAACTGACTCTATATACCTGCCTAAGAATATGAATTCTCAAGTGAATTTCATTTTCCCACACAGATTTCAAGTAGAAAGAGAAGTTTCCTTTGACTACACTATTCTTTGAGGACTGTATTTTTCATTACTCCAAGTCTCAGTTATATATTTCCATACCATACGTGGCCCAAGGTTCAGCCCTAGCCTGCACTCCATCCCCAGGACACACAAGTCATATTGTACATAATGAATACAAGCCTCTTAGTTTCTAAGGAAGGCAAGCTCTCTTAGGCAGCACACCGTGAAACTATATTTGAATTCTGTGCTTTAGCTTTTGCATCAAGTTCAGGATTTTCCTTACTTTCTTGGAAGCTAACAAATACATGTATCACTATATTTGCTTATTTCTTTCCCAAATTTCAGCTATTTTCTAGCAGGAGGAATTTCACGTTCTACTTTTTTATGTTGGTAGGAACAAAAGCAAAATGTCTTAACACACACATCATGATACATTTTTATCATTTGTTAAACGTATTATGTGTTCTTATGTCCTTGTATTTCAACAGTCTAAGAGAAAACCAGGTGACTAATACAATTTTGGTAAGTGAATTAATGAGCTGAACTAAAAGATCAACTAAATTCATCCTATTTTATGTTTTTGCTTTGGTCTTTGCCCTTTTATACAATGAGAATTCATATATATACACACACATATACATAGGCAAGCACACACAAATATAATGTATGCATACATACATTTCTCATTTTTTCTTGAATAAATAACTAGGAATAAAACATTTGTGTTTATAGTAGAACATTTGTTTTTGTGTCTAGGTTTACCAGGATTAATGTAAGCAACTCCAAAATCAAAACAACAATAAACACTACAGAATTCATTCGTGTTCCTAACACTCGAATGGCAAACACCTCTGCTCATGGTCTTCATTTCATCATTTAGGTTGATTGACATTCTATTTCAACATGTGCTTCCTCATGCACCAGAGCTGAGGGAAAACACCATGGTGGACTTCACATGACCACAAAGAGGGCCTGCCCAGATGTTGGGTATATAGCATCTGCTCACATTTCATTGAATAAGAGGCATCTCAAAGAGGCTGGGGAATAGACAATTACCATAGCTGAATGGGGGCTGGGATTTAGCTCAGTTGGTAGAGCACTGCGCTGCAGTCTCTGAGGACCCCAGTTCAATTCCCAGCACCGCAAAAATGGGAGAAGGGCCTGGCAATCCACTCCCAAGGCAATCCTGAAACAGTCAGCCATTGAAAACCCTGTGAGGGTCGCTATGAGTCAGATACCGACTCGAACAACAACAACATAGCTGAATGAATATTGACTGTCTTTCTTCTGGACAGTTAAAATGTAGACTACTCTGTAATAGCAGAATATCCCCACTCAGTCACAACACTGAGACTAGAGTGCAGGATCTCTGCGTGGTATTTCTTGTCTTTACAAGGAAAAGAGGACATGAAGATGCCTTCACTATGCTCTAGGAATTACATTTTTGTGCTCATTTTCCTCCAGAATCACTGCTTCCACCTTTTGTTGGGAGGGTCTTCCTTTAAATATTCTCTTGGTCTCGGCTGTTTTATAGGGCAAAGAACACATTCTTCCTATTTCCTGGTAACAGATGTGAAGGCCACTAAAATAGCTTTAAATTATGAAAATTCTTAGCTACTTCATTAATGCAGATAAGCCAGGATAACTTCCTTTAACACTCAGTTGACTTATTTTTCTTTGTAGGCAGAACTACACTTGTGGTAATATTGATAATCTACTTCTCATATTTTATAAAAACCTTTTCTTTCTCTCTTTTACCCCTTATTTAATCAGTGCTGAAAATGGAAACCAGGGCCATGTATATGCCAGGCAAGCACTCCATTATTAAGCTACATTCTCATCTTCTATACAGAAGTTTAAATAAGAAATGTGATATCAATATGATTAGTTTCATCATTAGTGTAAGGAAGCCTTTTTGCCTGCTTTTATATCTGAAGGGATTTCTTTGTTTTCTATTTTAGAAACAGAGAATGAGAAGCAACTGCTTCATCAAGTTTCTGAACTCTATTTCTATGCATTTCTTTTAGCAAACCTAAAAATTAATATCTGACTTTTTTCTTGCAATAGCAAACAACACTTACTAATTCAATTTTTTCTATCTTCTTACCTAAGAACTATAAAGTTATTATATCCATGGTTTTCCTTCTATGCAGTCAGAAAGAATAATTTTATAAGTTTTATATATTTTTTTTTACATTATTTCTGAATCACTATTTTTTTACTGGCTGGAATAACAGTTTATTTAATTTTCTGCTCACTGCAGGACATTTAAAATATGATCCACATTTAGCTGATTGTAAAGGTAGCATTCTCTTCAGTTACTGCCAACTTTAGAGCAAGATGGGGCCAACTATGCTGGGAAATAGACTACTTCCAAATGTCAGTAATTTAGTGAAGCAAAAGTTTATTTGCTTACCCTAGTTTTCAATATGAGTTGCTCTGTGCAACATTTTCCTCATTAGAAGACCACACATCCAAGATTACTATGAAAACAGAAAGAAACAGAAAAAAATCCCATAGTGACTTTAATGTTTCTACATGAAAATATCTCCCATCCCTGAATCTACGAGGTCTTCGGCCCAAACAAGTCAGATCTATACTCTTAAATTCAAAGGGACCTAAAAACACCATTCTAGCATGTGAGGAAAAGGTGAAGAAGTCTTTGGTAAATAGCACTAATGTATATGCACCTGGATAAAAACACAAAGAAAAGTATAATTTATACTCAAAGAATGAAGAGTACTTTAGAATTGACTTATCTTGTATTGTGTTTTTTATTTCATAATACATATTCTCTTTCATTGCAAATTTTTGAAACATAAAGCTATTTTAAAATTCAGTTCTGTTATATTATTTTGAGCATTTGGACATATAAAAGTCACACATTTAACCAATTTCATTTTTGTACAAAAGACATAATTCTCAGGCCATAATAGAAATTTCTAAAGAAAATTTATATATTTTATCTTGACATATAGAATTAATTCTGCTTAACTTCATGCTTTTTTGCTATTTTAGATGCATATTACAGGATTTACTGTAAAGAGATTAATCAGCATTCAATTATTGAAGTGTTCGATAATTGAAATGACCTCATTTAAATTTTATAATTCTTGTATTTGAAATGCATCTCAACATATATTCTTTAGCTGTTTTGACTCTTAATTTAAAACAAAAATGTATAGTATAAGCAATGTAGATGAGGGAGAAGTGAAGTTTATTTAATTTTATTTATTTATTTATTTACCTGCCAAACCTCCAGGTGATAAGAGGTAAGAGACAGGGAGAAAGGAAATAATATAAAGCTCTGCGGCCATCTACTTTCCAGGCACCCTTTGAAACATGAATATCAACCTAGCTTCCTCTTAGACATAATGTTCAGAGTTTTTTTGGTAGATAATATCCTTTCAAGTGGCATGGTTGCTAGGAGATAATACTCTTTCCAGATAACCTAGTGGGTAACCTCTTGCATCTTTACAAATGGTCTAATCTATGAGCAGAACTCTGAATACACAGGCGCCTCAATGGATGGGTGAGGGGAGGGGATTCTCACTTGAGGCAGGACTCCTCCTGCAATAAACAGAAAGACCTGCTTTACAGCCCAAAGAGACCTACCTACACCGAGAGAGATTTGAAGAAAAGATCAAAAACAGGGGAAGAATATTGCTCTCCTTAATGAGATAATGACTTAAAAACCCCAAAAGTCCCACCCAAGGGGCAGAGTACATAATATCCACACATTTGCAAAAGTCCATAAATCCACAATGCCCACAGTTTACAGTGTCTACAGCTCTCCCCAATGTCCACAGTAATGCAAAGAAGTCTGTGGTTGTCCGCTGATATCCACAGTTCCATGCAGATGTTCAGAGCCATCTGCAGCCTAAATGCTAGACTTACTGTATGCTTTCTGACCTCTAACTCAAAGTATAAATCCAACTGTTCCACAGATGTTCGCTGCTAGATCTGACCACTTTCTGATTTCTATGTGAGAGAGCATAAATCTCTCAGTCTTTTCCTCCTCCCCTCTTCCTCCCACAGGCCTGTATCCACAGCCTAGTTTCCCTGTCACAGTCAACTCTCTCCTTTCCTCACTTTTATAATCTTTACTCAAAGTTGCTTTTAGATAAAAGCAGAGAATACCAGACAGAGGTCTATCTATGTTTTTATTGACTAGGCAAAAGCATTTGCCTGTGCAGATCACAACAAATTATTGAAAACATTGCAAAGAGTGGGAATATTGGAACATTTAATTGTACTCATGGAGAATCAGTACATGGACAAGAGGTAGTCCTTTAAAGAGAACAAGGAAATCCTCCCAGGTTAAAAGTCAGGAAAGTGTGCATAAGGGCTGTGTCACTTCACCATACCTCTTCAATCCCTGTGCTGAGCAAATAACCTGAGAAGTTGGACTGTATGAAGAAGAAAGAGGCATCAGGAGTGGAGGAGGACTCATTAACAACCTGTGTTATGAAGATGATACAACATTGCTTTAGTTGAAAGTGAAGAGGATCTGAAACATTCATTGATGAAGATCAAGGAATAGAGCCTTCAGTATGGATTCTCCCCAACATCAAGAAAACAAAAATTCTTACAACTGGGGCAGTAAGGAACTTCATGATAAATAGTAAAAACACTGAGGTTGTCCAAGATTTTGCTACAATCAACACCCACAGAAGCAGTCAAGTCCTCAATCAAGTAATCAAAAGACACATTGCATTGAGAAACACTTGCAAAAGACTTATGTAAAGTGTCAAAAAGTAAAGATGTCACACTGAAGATGGAGATTCTCTTGACTCATGCCATGGTATTTTCAGTTGCATCATATGGTTGTGGAAGCTGGACAGTGAATAAGGAAGATGGGAGAAGAATTGGTGTTTTTGAATTATGGTACTGGAGATGAATGTTAAATACCCCATGGACTGCCAGGAGAACCAACCGATCCATCCTAGAAGTGCAATCAGAGTGCTGCTTGGAAACAAGGATGACTAGACTGCATCTTACATATTTTGGACATGTTCTCAGGAGGGACCAATCTCTGGAGAAGAACATCATGTTTGAGTGAATTGTAGATCAATGAAAAAAGAGGAAGACCCTCAAGTAAATTGATTGACACAGTGTCTGCAACAATGGGCTTAAACATGAAAAAAATCATGTTCATGGCAGTGTCAGAGTGTTTTGTTCTGTTTTACATAAGGTTGCTATGGATTGGAGTCGACAACACCTAACAACAGCAACAACAACAACATGTTGTTGCTGTTGTTAGGTGCCATTGAGTTGAGTCAGATTCATAGCGACCCTCATAGGGTTTTCAATGGCTGATTATTTTGGAATTGGCTAGGGAGTGGGTTGCCAAGTCCTTTTGCCATTTTTGCAGCACTGGGAATCAAACCCAGGACCTCAGAGACTGCAGCACAGCGCTATACCAATTGAGCTAAATCCCAGCCCCAACAACAACATACATTCCTTTTAAGAAGACCAAGGAACTGCTGAGCCGCTCCTGCTTGTGTCCATTAACACAGGTAGATAAAAAATGCTGTGTTTTCTTTGGAACTACTGAATTAATCTATTTTGATTTCTTATTTCAAGGATGGAAACGTCATTGAACTTGCCAAGATTTGCTTTTGGAATGGTGACTGTGGTTTTTTTTGTGTGTGTGTATGTGTGTTTGTGTGTTTTGTTGTTCTTTTTCCTTTTCTTTATTAATTCAGATGCAGTGAGTGCCTCACTTCTAGGATTTGCATTGCAATACCTCCACATATTGGGCTAGGGGGCACTAGCCTGAAGCCAAGGAAGTCAACCTGTCCCAGGCTTCCTTGTGCTTTAACTATTCCTTCAATGGACCTTTGGTGTCAGCTGAAAGAGGTGCAGTAAATCAGCTTGTTCCTTCTATTGAAATTCTAGGATTGAATTAAAGAGCATTTTTAATATTTTACAGGAATTCAGAATATCTGTTAAAATCTAGCTGGATGTGCCATTGTCTAATGGACTGGAAATAGATTTTGTGACTGTCCATTCTAGTCATTTTCTCTGCTGCTCTCCTATTGTTAATATCTCAGCAATTGCATTCTGTGTCACTGAGTGATCAGAGCAATTTTTGTTCACCAGTAAGAGTGAAGCAGTTATTCTTTCTCTATTCTTTTTTAACTTTACCTCCTACTTTTGAAAGTAGTGAATTTGTGACAAATATCTTCATCTTGAAACCCTTTATCCCCTGACTGACTTAATGGTGTTTGAATAAACTTACAGAAAATAAGACTTGTAAATGAAATCATGGTCTACTAATTTAAAATCCAATTAAGAATTCACATAAAACATATAGAGAGTAAAATTTATTTTTACTACAATCAAAGGCTAGCAAAATAAATAAAAACATTTAGAAATTTTTCACTCTCATACAATTGAAAATAAACACATTTGTATTTTATCATCATTACAAAATAAATGTGAAATAAATGATACTTTGAAGACTGATTTGATTCATGTCACTGATGTAATTTTGTTCATCCATTTGTTTGTCAATTTGTACCATTATTTGTACCATGCCTGTTACAATTTAGGAATTATGCTAGGTTCTGCAACTTATGAAAGTTCATGATTTGCTGGAAAATATTAAGTAGGAAACAGATAATTGAACATGATAATTATAAACAGCACTTAGGAAAGTTTGATTGGGTTAAAGTTCAAGCCATAGTAGGTGTTTTTGCATTGTAAGTCTCTTTCAAACTCAATTTCTTTCACTTGTTGAGAAGGAATCTCTTCAAAATATGTCTAATTCAATGCAATTTATACCTCAATCTCTTTTCATCTAGAGTTTGTTAATTGACTATTTTCAAATTTAGGCATTGTTATGTACGACTACAAACTGCTCTCATTTCCTCTGTATAACTGGAACTGCTCTCCAATGGTGGTGCATCATATTGTCTTACATCTGTGATTATTCTGTTTGGAAGTCTTCACATGTGTTCACTTCTTTCTAAGTTTGTGCAAAGAGAGGGATTATTAGGAAATTAGAGTTGACCAATATTTTTCTCTGACATATGAAATGAGTGGACATGCTCATTACACTCCTTAGTACAGTCTTTCTTTAAAATTATAAGACTATCAATCAACACTGATGACACTGCTTTGTTTTAAGTATAATATCCATTGTATTTTAACAAACAATACATTTTGTGTGTTTTCCCAATTTATTGTAAGATCAAAAAGTAGTTCTTTAATTTATCTATTGTATTTTTTTTCTTTGGATCTACAGTAGTTTTAAAGCATAGAAGGTAGATTTGAAATTTTCATTTATCTCTGGGATGGAGTATGTGAATAGGCAGAATACACAGGTGGTTTCCAAAATATTGGAAATACATATGTGTGTATATATGTATATATACACATTTTTGCATATTATTTATACATAATATATTAAGGGACATTAAATTTACAAAAGACTGTGATTTACACAAATTTTATACACACACACACACACACACATAGCAACATATATGCTATTGTTGTTTTTAGGTGCCTTTGAGTCATGTCTTACTCTTAGCAACCCTCATAGGGTTTGCAATTGCTGATTGTTTTGGGATTGCTTTGGGAGTGGATTGTCATGTCCTTCTCTCATAACAATGTATATAGATATAAATATATGTATAAATGCTTTTTGTATGCTTGAATTTTCATGTTGTATTGTGTGCTTGAGCTTTTATGTTATCATTCTTTAAATTGTTTATATTATACATATTTTAATGTATGGTATGTTTTTTAAAGTATGAGAGAAACAAGAATATTGGAGAAATCAATTTGAAAGACAGGTAAAAAGTATTAATATTGAGTAAAGTCGAATATTACAGTTCAAGGTTTGCAGTGGTGTATTTCTGGACCAGGAGAATGTATTGTGGCAGTGGGATATGAAGTTTGAGTGGAAGTGATGCAAAATGGCTACAGTGAATAATTTCAAAGATTTATGAGGGCTG
The DNA here is from genome assembly GCA_007922755.1 of Pedetes capensis. Taxonomy (NCBI): domain Eukaryota; kingdom Metazoa; phylum Chordata; class Mammalia; order Rodentia; family Pedetidae; genus Pedetes; species Pedetes capensis. The sequence goes on along the minus strand of VMDO01022746.1, from coordinate 3,720 downwards.
ATTTAATATGCTATTTATAGTTCTTGATGTCATGAAGAATGATGTCTAGTCAACAGGAGAAACAGTGTAATTAATTTGGAGAAGTAACTATCATTGTGGTAAATTATCAAATTACTGTTACTATTGCTACATATGATATGATGTCAAAGATCCACTGAAATTCTATAGTTTTTTAATAATAAATTAAGCTTAAATGCAATACACTTTGTTTCTTCTAGTTTCCCTTATTATTTTCAAAGAAGCAGCTTCATATATCTCCAACAAAGTCTCTATCCCATCTTAGTTCTTAACTACAGCATCGATTTGAAGAAAACTAGTACCCAAACTATGTTTTTCCCACTTCCCTTCAACCAGGAATAAAGAAATCACAAACTCCTAAAGTAACTTATTAAGTTTTCTGTCTTCTCTAAGAAAATATTATCATTTACATTGGTCTTAACTCTGTTTTCAAATAGTCATGAGAATTATTTCACAGACATTTTTTCTTTTGTGATGGTACTAATTAAATCTAAACATTCACTAGATAAGCTTTCAAATGTTTACTTGCTAAAATAATGCCACTTATTGGCAATTGACATACACTTTGTTTCCCCTCTAGTCAAGGGTAACCCTTATGCAATTAACCCATTCAGTGATTGAGGTTTCTGCTCTTGAACTCTAAATGCCATCCCTTGGTATTCCATCTTATATAATTGAGCATGATTGTTTTTTCCCAGTATGCTTACCTCTAAACTAATTTTTACATATTATAGACATATTTCTGCATACATCATTACACATTTTAGAATATTTCCTTTGAGGAATAGAAAGTTATTGTTACCAAATGCTGTTTCACTCATTTGAAAAGTAGCTATGTACTTCACAAATTAGTACAGACAAACTGGAACTATTATGAAAGACAGAGTGAGGGGTGAAAACTGACTTTTTTTTTTACTTTTTGAGATAGAGTCTCACTAAAATACACAGACAGCCTCTAGTTGCTGCAAACCCCATTGTAAACTTTGTTTTACTCAGAGAAGTATAAGTTAATTTTGTATTATTCCTGTTTAACTTATAGTCAACCTATTGATCTAGATATTTAATTTCTTTTAGAATAATGACTCAAACAAGTAATTTATTTCTTCATTGTCCTTGATCCATGAAATTGATGAAAAAGATCAGTTCCCTTACTCAACTTAAGTGTAATAACTTAAAAATTTTATGAAGTGAAAAAAATCTCTTTTAACAAATAAATATTTCTGAGAAGCCAGAATCCAAACTTGGACTACAAATAAAACAAATATATTGAAGTATTTTGAATGAAATGACATGTAAAAGCAGTTTTGGACTTTTTAAAACTCACTTCTATAAAGTAGAGACTATAAACATAGTCTATAAGAATCAGTCAAGTTTACTTGGGGCAAATATATCATGCTTATCACAATGCAATGTTCAAGAACTGAAAAGTAAGGCCTAAAATTTCAGATCCATATAAAAGTAAGGATTAAAATTTCAGATCTACATATTTAGTCAAAGAATATGGCAGGAAAACGGTAAGTGGTGATCACTGGTTCCAATTACTGGATAAATATTTAGAAAGTTTTCAAAAAATCTTTGAAGTTATATGAAAATCAATAATTAGAAACATATGAAAACCATGAGAATCAGAGCATAACTGAGTCCTTATCATTATGCCTAAATGGAATTTTGGAGCAAAGGAAGAATTGGAAACTAGAATGCTAGGAATAGAGGAGAAAAATTGAGAAGTTGAGAAGTTGAGAAGAAAAATTTCAACTTTCTGGTCTTTATGTTGTGACTCAGATTTGGAAGCTAGAAGTATAGCAAAGAGATTAAGCATCCAAGGCAGAAAATGTGATCCAAGGTTTATACACAGACATCACCTTCCACTTTTGAGCTAGTAGGAGCATAAATAGGTGCCAATAGCATTACAGACACATAAGAAATTATATCATAGTGTACCAATTTGCCCATATCATGTCACTGGATTTGATTTTGTAATCCTAGAATCTTGTCAAATTTATTTATACTGAGAGGCAACAAAGTCATTGAGCCAACATGTAGGGTAATATTAAGATGGTGCTGAAGTATCACTTGGTTCAGTTGTCAAGAATATGACAGTGGCTGGATTATAAGCTTCTGAATTCTCTTTTACAATAACTTTGATTTGGGTCATGTTAATGTGACAACTCCATCTAAAAACAATAAGATTTATAGTGCAGTGATTTGGAGGTAACATTATTTAACATTGACATGAAATGAGTGGACCCATATGGTAGTCCTAAATTCACAACCTTTCTTCACTTGTGTTAATGAGATGTTTATAGATTAACTTAGATTTCTGCTCTATATACTTTCAGGAAGGTACCAGTACCCTCTGTACTGAGAATATCAAACAAGTCCAGAAAAGTTCATATGGGAGAATTTTGAAGACATATGAAGAAGACATGTAAATGAATGTAATAGAAACGAATAAAACAGCATGCAGCAGTGAACCTGCAATGGATGACCCATTTTGAATAAAGATGCAAAACAGTAGTTTAAAAGTCAAAAGGAGGATATAAAAAAGACAAACAAGGAAGAAGAACAATCATTTTGAATAATTATTAAATGAAAATATTGAACATGAAAATGAATTTGGGTCATGTGTAAACTGAACCACAGAAACACTGAAATATGAGACAATCAGCAAAAAAAAAAAACCTCTCACAGATGTTATTAGAATGATAGATATAGAAGAAATAAAATCATTGATACAACTTCAGACAATGGAACAAGTGGAAGAACTAAGAACTGAGATTATAATGGTTCATGATAAACAAAGTTATTTATATGAAAATAAATGTTACTCAGACATATACAAAGGAAGTTGAACCAGGAATGGCAAAGGAAGATACAAAATACTAAAATCTTTCATGACTAACACAGAACTATTTAATGGGAAAGAGTAACTTTTTGTTTCCTCAATAGAACAATTACATAAGAGAAACAGGAGTAAATCCAAGTGTTTTTAAATGACATGTAGTCTGAAATTCTGTCATGAAATATGAGATCTATGGAGCATAGTACATACCACTTATTACTCACATGCATGTGCATTGAGGTAATATTGCATAAAAAAACACTCTGATGATGTGACTTCAGAAATATATAATACATCTGCCCATCAGACAAGGACAAAAAAAAGTAGAGATTAGTTAAAAAGTTTCCACTATTGCAAAAAGTCTAATTTGTTTAAAATTCATAATTATGTGTTATATATGTGTAATCACAAATACAAAAGTCTAACTAACTTAAATATCAGGAATATGATGTTTGGTAATAAATCCCTTAGAATTTTGATACCTACATGAATAAAATAACAAATAAGGAATTCATTTATAAAAATTATATGTGCTAACATTGACCCATGTTTCATATAAGCCAAGAATAGTTGCATGTTGCATGAAAGGAAAGAAAAAAATGGTAAGAAGAAAGTAGAAACAAAATTGAGGAGCACAATTTAATTATTTCAAAAAATAATACATGATTGATTCACTGGAAAATATAACAATTTTTTATTTGGAAGCATATAAATTGTTTTTATTTTAGTATTTGATGAAAAATCTTTCATTTTAGAATCTACTTGTTCTTTTCACAATTTAAGCTTCTTCAAGTAAATATTATTGTGATCTGTATAATTGTTATTATGATACAATTACAAACATCATATTCCTGATATTT
>VMDO01022745.1:0-32898 GCA_007922755.1 Pedetes capensis | reverse complement strand
TTTGTTTATATATATATATATATATATATATATATATATATATATATATATATATATATATGTATATATATATGATGTGCTACACCTCTAGCCCCAATTCACTTATTTTATTTTATAAAGTTTCAAACATGTAGTAAAGTTTAAGAGACTGTGACAATCACATTTTGATATGTTGACTTTATATATCCATATACATATATATACACACACACACTGCACACACACATGCATATATATACACACACATGCATATATATATATACATATATGTATGTGTATATATATAGAGAAGGGGAGCTTATGTATATGTATATATATATATATATATATATATATATATATATATATGTATGTATGCATGTATATATGGGCTGGGATTTAGCTCAGTTGGTAGAGCACTGCACTGCTGTCTCTGAGGTCCCGAGTTCAATTCCCAGCACCACAAAAATGGGAAAAGGACTTGGCCATCCACTCCCAAAGCGATCCTGAAACCGTCAGCCATTGAAAACTCTATGAGTGTAGCTATGAGTCGGATACCGACTCGATGGCACCTAAGAACAACAACAACAATACATATACATGCATTTGCATTTACATATATATGTATATACGTGCATATATACATATATATGTAAAACCATTTCATACATGTAATTGATATAGTAATACATTACATGTCCATGCATATAATTAATATCCTAATGTAGAATGAGTGGGCTGGGATTTAGCTTAGTTGGGAAATTGCTGCTCTGCACTCTCTGGGGTCCTGGGTTCGATCCCCAGCACCACAAAAATGGGAGAAGTACCTGGCATCCCTATCCAGATACAATCCCAGAAAAATCTGCCATTGAAAACTCTGTGAATAGCAAACAGGCATGGACATAGTGCTGGGCATGGCACCAGGTTGGGGTAGGTTTCATTCTCTTGTTTAGAAGGTTGCTGTGAGTTGGACCCAAGTTGATGGCACCTAACAATAACAACAACAACATAGAATGCAATATATAATCCATGTTTGAGAATCCTTGAATATCTAAAGGTTTTATTATTAAATAATTTAAATTGTTTAATATTTACAACATGAAAACAAGAATTAAAATATACTCCCCCAATCAACCATCATTGTGAACAATGTGTCCTCACTAAATATCACTAACTGGTAGACCACGACCACAGAACAAACAGAACACAAAACCCAGTAAATTATTTTCCATCTCATAGAAGAGGGCTCAGTGTAAGTGCAGTGTTCATGTTTCTAAGTTTTGTTTTGGTATCCAATATTAAGGAATTTGTAATGAAACACACACACACACACACACACACACACACACACTAATTGGATAGTAATTGGATAATAATAATTCTGGTATAATCTTGATTCTGCTTAAAGTTCATCTGTAATCATTTCTTTTTTTTAGTAAACTGATTTAAACTTTGATTATGTCTGTTTTCTATACTACTTATAAGTTAAATTGAGAGGGTCTGTGATATTTTCCTCAGTACCAAATTTAAAACAAACTTTAAGGATGCTATATAAAGCAATTAATTTTTAATTAAAAAACAAAGAGGAACAGAAAATGCATACAAATGTAAGAAAAAAATATGGGATCATTCTATTTTTATTACATTTTTGTTCCAGAGCAAAACTATTCATTTTGACTAGCTAGGGAAACTGTAAATAAGACACAAATAGTATACAGGCAGAGCAGTGATCCCACGGATTGCAGTTCAGCACAAAGCTTCATCAATGTGAAAGTGCTGATTCTCTCCAGTAGGGAAATGTGGAGCTTGTTTGCCATATTAAATGTGAACACTACATATTTCTGCCCTTGTAAAAATAGGTCAGGCTTCAGAAGAGACATTTTTATGTTGAAAGTTACAAAACAATTCTCATGGGTGTTGTTTTGCTTACTTAGTTTTAGCTGCATTTACTACATTGAAAGTTTGAAGATTTAGGGGACTAGCCAGAGGCGGAAGTCATCATGGCTAATGCAACTCTGTTTTAGCTGATTTTCAATTGGGCATAAAGTTAAGGTAAAACAAACTGAAAAAAAATACACAGTATATAAATTATGAGCTCTGTGGGACTTTAACCAAATCAAAGTTTTTTTTACACTATATTGTGCTGTTTCTGTTTCTTGTTCCCTAAGCACCACTGGCAAATGGAGCCTGGTCCCATTCATTTATTGGCTCTAAAAATGATGACAGTAGTTTTGACAATTCCTTCTTGGCTCACCAAATGGTGAAATTAATAGACAATCTTGACTTCCTACTGACCTTTCTGATTTCATCATTGAAATACAGAGACTATTCAGTAAGAAAAAGAATTTAGAAGATAACAAATACTCAACACATGTGTTACATGAAGGAATAAACAACTGTTATCCGGAGAGTTTTAAAATATCTTATCTATGCAGTTCACACATCAAAACACACACAGGAAATTAGTTTGTGAAGCAATAAGTGTGTCAGGGTATGAATGAGAACATGTATGTGTGTGTGTAAAAACATAATGGAGAGTGTTGCATCTTCAGTAATTTCTTCCTAGGTTCTTCCTCTTTGTCCTTGCACCTGCTCTTCATGTTCTGACGTGGCTACAGGCTACAGACTCTGCCTTTTAATTTTCCCCGTTAGGGTAATTGCTCTGCAATTAACGCAACTGTAAAATCATCTGCCCAATCTCCTTTAAAGAAATTAAAACTCCTGTCGAGTGACAGGATGCATGCCTGTAATTCCGGTCACTTGGCAGTTTGAGGCAGGAGGATCATGAGTTCAAGGAAAGGCTGCCTGTCAACTCATGAGACCCTATCTCAAAATAGAAAATAAAAAAGTGACTACGGGTGCAGCTCAGTGGTAGAGAACTGGCCTTGAATGTGTGAGGTCCTGAGAGAGATTAAAGTTCTAGTTCAGTTGGTGGAGTGCTGCTCTGCATGCGCTGAGGCCATGGGTTCAATCCTCAGCAGTGCAAAAATGGAAGCAGTACCTGGCAGCCCACTCTCAAAACAATCAGCCATTGAAAAGGCCCATGAATAGCAGAAAACCACTGATGTAGCACAGTGTTGGGCAGTGTTTCGTTCTGTTGTACATAGGATTGCTATGAGTTGGACCTGACTCGACAGCACTTAACAACAATAGATTTTCTCTAAAACTTTAAGATAAAAAAATAAAATAAACAAAACAGATGTTTTAAAATAGAATTCTATGTCCAGGAATTGTTAACTAAAGAACCTGCAATCTAACACCATCATATGTGACTCTTCCACTTTCAGACATCTACCAACATGTCCACAGATTATTTCCTCATCTCAAAAGCAAAGATATTGCCTTTGATTTCTGGAGTCTCTTCTCAGCTGTAAAAATATTCTGAAATTATTTACATAAATATAACTTTCAAAAGTCCATTTCTGGAGACCTTTGACAGGAACAAGGCATAGTGTGACCCATTTAGAAAAAGAAAAGGAGAGTTAAAAATACCTGACTCCCAGAGCTCCTTTTATACCAAAATCCTTATTACTATGTTTTCATGATATGTACCCTGACCTTTGCTTCAAGTTCCATAGATTAACATTAATACCTAACAACAATTATAATTCTAATGGGAAAATAAGACCTACAACTTGTTTTTCTTTTGCTAATGGACTAAGATTCTATTCTGAATAAAACACACTATCTATGATGAGTTATAATTCTAACTTTTTAATTCTGTCAGCATACCATATACAAACAAATATACATTTAACTCTTCTCTAGCACTTGATTATTTACTTTCTATGCACCATAGATTCAAAGACATTAGCAAGCAATAGCATCAGACTTAAATCTAGTACCATTTTTGTATCAATTATATTTATTCTTGTATCTACCTTCCTTTAATACCAAGTCATATTTTCTACTTGCAAGAGTGATATAAATTTTCTATTTACAGTAAAGTTAGGCATAAAAAATGTGAATTATTTTAAATATAATAAACCACTGAGAGTATAGGCTACATGTGGCTAAAATGAGAATAATGAAAGTGATAATTAGATGTCTGAAAGTTAGAAAATTATAGTTTTGGAAATAGATGTATATATAGAGAGCTCTCCTGTCCAGTTGGCTTCCAAAATGATTCTCCTTCCTACTATAGGAAAGTTTCAGTCACTGAAAGCTAACTAAGGGCTTATTTTATGTTGGATTTTGGAATTGACAGTTTATTGGTGATTTTTGTGTTTGTTTGGTTGGAAATCAGATATATGTGACTTAATCTGGGTTTCTAAATGGACAACCCATATCGGTTTTGTGTTTGATAATTTTCAAGGATTTCTCTTTTATTGACAGAATTTTTTGGGTTAGATGTGTATTCTCCATGTATGTTCTTTTACAGTGAAGATAGAAAGTAAATTTATATAATCCTCCTTTTTTCATAGCAATTGTGTAACACCAATCAACTGTTTAATTGGTATAGCTTTTTCCTCAAAATTTCACACTAGGAATTTAATGTACAAAAAAAGCTAGTACAGATAAGCTATGATTTTATATGTATATTTGAATATATGTTGAAATAATTTTTATATAACAATAATTGGAGACTAAATTCATTTTCTTCGTGAAATATTTTCAACTTTAGGTTTCAAGGATATTTCTTTTATTCTTTTGGTTTTCCTCCTACCTCTGTAGTCATTCCTTCAAATAATCCAGAAAAAGTTTCACATCTTAAGATCCTTAACTAAAGCACATCTGGAAAGTTTCTTTTATATATAAGTTAACATATACACAAGTTTCAGGGATTCAGACATGTGCATGTTTTTGGTGGAGGGCATTATTTAGTCCATCATAATGATATAATCAATCACATTGGCTACAAAAGCACTGAAATATTATTATGTTGAAGAGAAAAATTTACTTCAAAGCAGTTTATCAATGTTTATATAAAAATAGCAAGAAAAATATTTCTCTTCAAAAATTTTCATTTTATCATCAGTAAAAATTATCAATTAGCACCTCAGCAGATGTAATAAAGGTAATAATTATAGGCTCCAGTGTCCTTTGTGTAAATCATAACCCAAGCAAATGGCACTTTGAAAAATTTGGATGTATAGGAATTCCTTTTCCATTTATAAAAACTCAAATAACACTTTATACTCCTATACTCAAACTCTCTCCAGCAAATTTCCTTCCTGTCTTCAAAATCTCCTTAGTGTGGAAATTGGAAAGAAAGTATCTTAAGAAATATTTCTTTCCAGCTAAATGTTCTGTATAAAGGTCAAAATATATTTATGAATTCTCTTACTACAAAACTCTCAGCTCGATTTATTCATTTAATCATTTATTTCATCATTTTCCCATAAATATTTATTGATTGCTTATTATGTACCAAGAATTATGATAGAATCTGGAGATATATCATGGACCACCTTTAACTTTTCACCTAAGGAGCATAACAAATAAGGGATGAAGACAGTCTTATAAGTAGAAAAGAGACACTGTAATTTTGCCAAGAATAAATGCATTCTAATTAAAAGAGAATAAAAGAAGCCCTAACCTCTTCTCAAATGATTCAATGAAGCCTTCAAAGTGGAAGTGACATGTCAAGATAATTTCAAAATGTATGAACAATAATATATAACTGGACAAGACCAGGGAAAAGTCACTCCTAACACAAAAATACAGTATATGCTAACCCAGTGCTTCAAAGCTGGGAGAAATCTCGTACCTAGGGAACATTTATCAATGTCTAGATAAATGGAGAAAAGATTGAAGTTGTCCAAGATTTTGCTTTACTTGGTTCTATAATCAACACCCATGGAATCAGTGGTTAAGAAATCAAAAGATACATTGCATTGAGAAAAGCTGTTGCAAAAGACCTCTTTAAAGTGTTGAAAAGTAAAGATGTCACATTGAAGACAAAAGTGCACCTGATTTATGACATGGTATTTTCAGTTGCACTATATGCTTATGAAAGCTGGACATTGAAGAAGTGACACAAGAGAAGAATTGATGTTTTTGAATTATGGTTGCTGGAGAAGAATATTGAATATACTATGGACTACAAAAAGAACCAATAGATCCTTCCTAGAAGTGCAACCAGAGTGCTTCTTGGAAATAAGGACGATTAGATTGCATCTTACATATTTTGGACATGTTGTCAGGAGATGCCAATCTCTAGAAAAAGACATAATGTTTGGGACAGTGGTGGGTCAAAGAAAAAAAGGAAGACCCTCGAGTAGATGGATTGACACAGTGGCTGTAATGATGAGATTAAATATAGAAAAGATCATGTGCATGGCACAGTGTTGGGTAATGTTTCATTCTGTTGTATATAGTGTAGCTATGAGTTGAACCCCAACTCAATGGCATCTAACAACAACAAGAAAAATTTCTGGTTGTCACAATGGGGATCAGAGGAGGGGTGCTACTGGCATCTAGTGGGTACAGACCAAGGATGATGATAAACCTCCTCCAATGCACAGTACAGCTCTTTATAACAAAGAATTTTTGTTGTTGTTGTTAAGTGCCTTGGAGTCATATTTGACTCATAGAGACCCTCATAGGGTTTTCAATGGCTGATTGTTTCGGGATTGCCTCGGAAGTGGATTGCCACATCCTTCTCCCATAAATAGTGCTACTTGTGGGAAACTCTGTGCTAAACTACACAAGAATGAGATAGCATGACATGTTCTGAAGCTCATAAGACATCTCCTATATGATTGCTATTTATTGAGGTTATCCCATGCATAATAATATTTGAGCATGATGACAAGATGAAATGAAGCTGGAGAAATAGGTGATAAAAGAAATTTTAAAGAAATAACCAGTGGAAATAATTCAAACTTATATTAGGATATGAGTCAAGTGATGAATTTTTATTTTTTATTTTTTATTTATTTTTATTTTTTGTGGTATTTGGGCTTTGCACTTGCATGTTCTGCAAGTGCTGGACCACTGATCTGCAAACCCAGCCCATTTTTTTACTTTTTGAGACAGGGTCTCGCTAAGTTATGCAGATTGCCTCTGGTCTTGAACTTGGGATCCTCCTCCCTCCGCCTCACGAGCCACTGAGATTACAGGTGTGCACCACCATGCCCAGCAAATGATGAAATGTTATCAATAAAATATTGTCATTGAAAAAAGATACTCTCCAAACAAATTATTTAGCCACTGTGTCTAATATACACAGGTATAAACATCCTCTCCTAAAATGTGTATTGTAGAGATTATATTTAGAAAAATATAGTTTATACAGTTATTACTATGGAAAACTGGCATGGTTGACCATTATATTCCAAAACTAAGGGCCTATTCTTCTAGTCTAAATATGCATTTTATATTAAGATCTCCTGTTTTAGAGACGAATTATTATTTTCAAGGTGTGTTTTCAAGGTCTGATAGCACTTACTATCTGTTTTTGTGTACCATCATCCAAATAATATACTTATTTCTTATCAAGTTCTGGAAAATAGTTCCATAAACCAAAATGATATTTTTATGACTTGATATTCTCAAAATGTTTGTAATCACTTCTTTGGGGACCCAAAACTATTCAAGTGTCTGAGAGTGTTCACAAATTACCAGATGCAATATCAGAAACATGACAAAAGTATTTTTAATTATTGTGCATGCTGTGGAAAAGTTTCAGAAGCCAAATCAAGCTTGAAATAAAATTCAAAGACTTTATTATATAGTCAGCAACTAAAAACTATCAAAATTGTGTGGGTGTTTGGATAGTGCTTTTTAAAAATTCAGGGAAAACTCTGTTTTAGTGCACAGTCCCCTTGGAAAAGTAACTTATCAATTATGCTGAAGAGTGATATGGGTTTCAATGTGTAGAAAACAGACAGACTGACCTTAACCTCCTGAAAGTAATGAGCTCAGCTGGTTGTAAACCCAGATCCTTCGGGTGTCCAGGTGCTGCTTTACCCTTTACATTAACTGGCCTCTGTGTGTTTACTTCTATTGATGTCCTATGTTGTACTTTCTCAGACAGAGTCTATCAGTTGCAGGTGAGTGTCCTTGCTGTTGGAACTTCAGAAAATGTCATTGCAATGTAAGAAACAGTGATCAAAAGTAACTATCTCATATCACCAACAGCCAGTTCTACTTTTTATACTAATCCAAAATAAGTAAAGAACATCATGTTCAAAGGAACTATTTTGTACAAGCTTTGACTTTTAAGTCTGATGAATTTGTTAGTAAAAAATATATATTCCTTTTGATCCGAGTTCAGTGGTTGTTACCTCATCTCCGAAAAGAGTTAGTGGAATAGATAACGAATTGGATTGGGATATAAAACTGAGAAGGTACAAGGTAATTTCTTTAAAAGCCAGGTCTCAGGAAAAGCCACATTAAAAACTTGTCAAGGTTCCAAATCTTAGTGAGGCTGAAGAAGAGAAAGGAGTGGAAATTTGATATTTTTGGAAATCTTCCCTTTTGAATATCTCAGTTGTAGTCTTTTAGTCACTAAGGGATCTGCTTCCACACCTGAGAATCAGTTTTTACCTGTTAATTCTTATTTTCTTCCAGAGAATTTTCATACATCCATACAACTCTTTTCTCTTTAGACAAATCCCGAAGAGCTGCCAATCTCATGGGCATCCATGCTACTCTGATGATGAGTTGCTGACAGAAGTCTGAATGTTTAATTTCTATGCTTGGAGGTACATTATGCAGCCATGGGCTTAATTCCTTTGAGGTCAGTACCAAAATGTATTCAAACCAGAAATGTTCAAACAGATTCAATTTTGACCAAAAAGTAACAATCAATATAAGTGCATGTGTATACATAGACACCCCTGCAGCTATGTCATCAGATGCCCTGTGGCATCTGATCCTGTCAGATCTCGGAAGCTAAGCAGGGTCGGACCTGGTTAGTACTTGGATGGGAGACTGCCTGAGATCACCAGATACTGTAGGCTTGGGAGACTGACCCGGCAACCCACTCCCAAAAATCAATCTTCCATTGAAAACCCTATGAATAACAGAGAAACGCTGACAGTAGTGTTTTGCATGTTGTATGTAGGGTCACTATGAGTCGGATACTGACTTGATGACACTCACAGAGTTTTCAATGGCTGATTCTTCAGGATTGCTTTGGGATTAGATTGCTATGTCCTTCTTCCATTTATTGCCGTGCTGGGAGTCGAACCTGAGACCTCAGAGACTGGAGAGCAGTGCTCTACCAACTGAGCTAAAAATCCCAGCCCCAAAGTCACCTAAGAGGTTAAAAATTGTTCTCTAGTGGACGTTATCTCCCCTTATCCTCCAGGGAAAAGTAACCATTCACTATCTTCTCATGTTCTTGGGGAGGATGTGGGGGGTTATATCCTAATAATTAACTACATCTTAAGAATTTCTAAGAAATAAGTTTTCTTTACAGAACCTAGAACATCCAGTAACCTATGACTAATAGCAGCCTGTGTATTAAAAAAGCAGACCACTTGAAATTTGTAACTACCAATGGCATTTCTAACTACCCTGGGGCCCATCTGATTGCCTCTCCACAACTCCTTACAGAAGCATCGCACCTGCAACCCCTACACACAATGGCTTTTATTGGCGGTAGCCTCTATCTTCTTTGCTTTGCTATCTCTCAAAATAAATTTCTTCCTTGACCCAACAAACTTTCCAGTTGTCCTCCTCACCTTTGCCAAGAACTTGGCCTCTTCATCTTTGCCTTTTCCAGTGGTAAGCAATTGATTTGGGTTCCAGGTTTTATATATTTTATAATTAACTAGTAAAAAATGTTATCTGGAAATATTTCCAACTTGCTCTTTTTATTAATAAATTGCAGCAAGATCCACGTGTTCATCTAAAAACTAAAGCCAAGATCTTCAAAAAGTTAGTAAGGTAAGATTTCCTAAAGTTTATGTGATAGAACCAATTAGTTTTAATTAGACACATGCCTTTGTAATTAATTTTCTCTGAACCAATACTCACATATTCTAATATTTCATTTACTTACTAGTATGTTCTGAAATGACTAAGGAATGCATCTATTGATTGATTGATCGATTGATTGTTGTTGTTGTTGTTGTTAGGTGCTGTCAAGTTGCATCCAACTCATGGCAATCCTAGGTAACAACAGAATGAAACACTCTGGCACTGTGCCATGCCCAGCACTATTGTCAGTATTTCCCTATCCATAGGGTTTTCAATGGTGGATTGTTTTAGGAGTAGATTGCCAAGTCCTTCTCCCTACCCTGCAGCACCTGGTATTCCCAGGTAGTCTCCCTTCCAAGGACTAATGAGGCCAACCCTGCTTGGCTTCCGATATCAGGCAGGATTGGATGCTAGGGTGTTATGCCTGTAGACATTTTTATCGATTGTGGTTGTTAGGTGCTGTCAAGTCGAGTCCAACTCATAGCGACCCTATGTACAGCAGATCGAAACACTTGCCGATTCTGTGCCAGGCAAACGATCTTATTTATGTTTAAGCCCATTGTTGCAGACAGTGTGTCGATCCATCTGGTGGAGGGTTTTCCTCTTTTGTGCTGACCTGCCACTCTCCCAAACATGGTGTCTTCCTCTAGGGATTGATCTCTCCTGACTACATGTCCAAAATATGTAAGACGCAGTTTGGCCATTTTTGCTTCCAAGGAGCACTCTGGTTGTACTTCTTCTAGGACAGATTTGTTGGTTCTTTTGGCAGTCCATGGTATGTTCAATAGACGTCTCCAGCACCACAATTCAAAAGCATCAATTCTTTTTCTGTCTCTCTTGTTCAATGTCCAGCTTTCACAACCATATGATGCCACGGAAAATACCATGGCATGAGTCAGACACACCTTCGTCTTCAATGTGACATCTTTGCTTTTCAATACTCTAAAGAGATCTTTTGCCACAGCTTTTCCTAGAGCAATGCGTCTTTTGATTTCTTGACTGCTGCTTCCACGGGTGTTGATTATGGAGCTAAGCAAAGCAAAATCTTGGACAACCTCAATCTTTTCTCCATTTATTGTGAAGTTGCGTGCTGACCCAATTGTAAGGATTTTTGTTTTGTTGATGTTTAGTCGTAACCCATATTGAAGGCTATGATCTTTGATCTTCATCAGTAAATGTTTTAAATCCTCTTCACTTTCAGCAAGCAAAGTGGTGTCATCTGCATAACGCAGGTTGTTAATGAGTCTTCCTCCAATCTTGATGCCAGGTTCTTCCTCATAAAGTCCAGCTTCTCGGATTATTTGCTCAGCGTATAAATTGAAGAGACAGGGTGAAAGTATACAGCCCTGACACACAGTTTTAAAACAAAAAATAGGTAGTGTTTAAATAGTTAGTATGAGTGCCCTTATTCCACCCTTTCAAACAAATGGTTACATTGGCATATCACAATGCAGTGAAATGAAAATATATCCTGAATTTCATCTTTACCATTAACCCTCCAGAATCAGAACAGTGGCTTCTTGTAAGAGGGAGCTGAGAAATGTAGGTGTACTTGGGCAGTAATGTTCTTGCTATAGTGCATTTACTGTGAAAAGAAAGAGAGAAGGTATCTAGTTTAAACAGCTAATGATTTCTACCACACCAGCTGTTTTGATTTTATTATTATTTTTTTTAAATCATATATTTTTTTGTGTGGTACAGGGGATCAAACCCAAGACCTATTGCCTGCTGGGCAAGTTTTCTACCACTGAGCTACATCCTTGGCCATTTTTTTTTTTAAGTTAACAAGTAGTTGTTATCTGGCATTGGATCTCATCAGATCTCGGAAGTTAGGCAGGGTCAGACTTGTTAGTACTTGGATGGGAGACTGCCTGGGAATACAGAGTACTGTAGGATTGGGAGAAGGACCCAGCAGTCCACTCCCCAAACAATCAACCATTGAAAACTCTCTGGGCCTTGAGCTCACAGTCCTGCAGCCTCAGTCTGCTGAGTCACTGGTATTACAGGCCTGAGCCAAGGTGCCTGGCAAAAGTAAGTAATTTTAATTGCAATCAATAAAATAACTATCCCTTTCACATTTTCTCCTAGGTTTGGAGCACTGAATAAATGGATATTTTATATTAGCAAATTGTATTTTTTTTGGGGGGGGGGCAGGGAATAAGGTATCCTCAAATTCTATAAGCCTCAATCTCTGGAAAAACTGGATCCATCCCTACTTCTTGTTGTTGTTAGGTGCCCTTGAGTTGAATCCAACTCATATGGACCCTCATAGGGTTTTCAATGGCTGATTGTTTTGGGATTGCTTTGGGAGTGGATTGCTACATCCTTCTCCCATTTTTGCAGTGCTGGGAATCGAACCTGGGACCTCAGAGACTGCAGAGCGATGCTCTACAAACTGAGCTAATACTTAGGATGTTTATATTTTAATTCTTTGGCTATCTTAAACATAAGAAGATTAAAAGATATTAAAATAGTTTAGCCTATCATAATTGTGGTAGTTGAAATTGGAATGAATCATTTCCATAAATTCCTTTGAGTCCAAAGGTTCTCCTTACTTTAATGCAGTAGGAATGCTAGTTGATTCAGAATCAATGGATCAGTATTTCTGTCCACACAGCAATTATAAGCCTGAATGGAATTGTAAGAATTGAGAATTTTCTTCTTTGGGTTAGTGGTCTGGCTGTAACTAAGAAAATACAGTATCCATAGCAACTTGATGTTCAACTTGTAACTTTTGAACGTTTTTCTTTTTATTTACATTGTTATGATTTATAATCACACTAATGACCTCCCAGTTAGGCATTTTCTGGTCATTAATAGCAGGCTCCATTAAAAATCCCAGGCTTTACCTGAGACCACCAATGATTTCAAATTGGTCATTAATGCCAAGAACATATCTAATCTGAGGGTCATTATTGCTTAAATAATGCCTTGGAAAGTTATTCGAGGTCAGCAATTAGGTTGGCTTTCAGATGATTTTAGAAAGTCTGTCTAAACACTACTATAAGCCAAATCAACAATAGTAATGAAAGCCCAGGCCCCTGGTGAAACTAAAGAAAAGGGAAAAATTTGTCTCCAGGTTGCTGGCCTTTTAAAAATAACTTTGAGACTTTAATGATGTGAAAGCTATATACAGTCTGGAATTACTAACTTGCTTACTCTTCCTTAGTCTCCCATTAAGATTCCACCCACTCTTCTTGGAACTGTCTGCTCCAGAATGCATTTCCTGCTGTGTTAATTACCTTGCAAAGTCAAGAGTATCACTGGCCTGTTTATGTTAATTGCCTTTCGTGGTTACAAGTGAGAAGAGAACCAAAAATTAACGTGAAAAGCTCTTAAATTCTACTATGAGCGATCAATTGGACTAAGTTTTAAAAATTTAAGAGTCATTTATGATGCTTTATTTATCCTGTTAAAGCAGCATGCACTATACAAGGGACTACTCAGGCCACAGCTACATTTTTTTTTTCTCCACGCTCTCATTGTATTGATTTACCCACTTTTGCAAAACCTCTAATCTGACACTCACATTTTTTCCTCAAACACAAAACATTTATAAGATGCTCCCTTTTTAAAAATGACAATCTTAGGTATCTTGTTTCCTTCATAGCAATTTCCTATTATCATTACAGCAAATGTAAACTTTAATACTTTAGGCTACAGTCACCATCTTCATGCCCCTTCTTCCTTCATTCCTTGGTCCATTGTAATCCATCAACCACCTTTACCATTCTGCAATAGCACTTCAACTAATGCTGGTAAAAATACCTTGATTACAAAATTGGACTAAGGCTTTTCCCTTCCTATATAATCTCTTGGATATATTTTCAACCACTCCATATATTCTCAATACTCTTTCTTTTGATCACAAAAATGTATGCTATTATTCTCCTGTCACTTCAAAATTCTCTCTGGAATCCTCTTCTGATCATCCTTTAAATGCTGGTGTTTACAAGAATCTATCTTTCTTCTGTGACTGTATATATTTTTTCCTGGGTGATTTATCCTAATTTGGATGGATTAAAATATCATCTATATTCTAAAATTATACAATCTATGTCCTAGTTGCTCTCCTGTGACCTTTGTTGTTTTTGTTGTTGTTATGTGCCATCAAGTCAAGTAAAACTCATAGTGACCCTATGTACAACAGAACAAAATATTCCCTGATTCTGTGCTAGGCATATGATATTATTTATGTTGAAGCCTATTGTTGTAGACACTGTGTCAGTCCATCTAATTGAGGGTTTTCCTTTTTTTTGTTGACCTGCTACTCTTGCAAACATGATGTCCTTCTCCAGAGATTGGTCCCTCCTGACAACATATCCAGAATACATAAGACATAGTCTAGGCATCCTTGCTTCCAAGAAGCACTCTGGTTACACTTCTTCTAGGACAGATCTATTGGTTCTTTTTGCATTTCATGGTATATTCAATATTCATCTCCAGTACCATAATTCAAAAGCATTAATTCTTCTTCTGTTTCCCTAATTCAATGTCCAGCTTTCACAACCATACCATGACACTGAAAACACAATGGCATGAGTCGGGTGCACTTTCATCTTCAATGTGACTTCTTTACTTTTCAACACTTTAAAGAGGTCTTTTGCAACAGCTTTTCCCAGTACAATATGTCTTTTGATTTTTTGACTGCTGCTTCTCTCTGAGACCTTGGATTTGATCCCTAGCACCATGAAAATGGGAGAAGGACATGGCAATCTACTCCTGAAGCAATCTGGGAACCATCAGCTATTGAAAACCCAATGAAGGTTACTATGAGTTGGACCTGACTCAAGGGCACCTAATAACAACAACACACAGTAGATCAGTCCATAATGGTGGTGGGGCAGGCATGGCAGTGGCAGGAGGCAAGACCCATGGTAGATGACTTTATATCTTAGTGAGCAGGAAGCAGAAAGAGACAAGCTACACGTCAAGGGTAAAAACCTCCAAAGGTGTGCCCTAGTAACTCACTTCTGCTCAGCGAGACCCACCTCCCAAAGTTCCACAACTTCCCTAGACAGTGCTACCAGCTGGGCACCAAATGTTAAAGCATATGACCATTGGGAGATATTTTATATTCAAACCATGACACATATGAGAAGCAATTTTAGAATAATGAATATTTAGTTATTCATGAAAAATAATATGGATATATAGAGAAAAGGGAAGATTTATATAAGACTTAAGTCACAGGAAGCCTGCAGCCATATCACAATGGCATCTAATCCTATCAGTACTCAGAAGCTAAACAGGGTTGGACCTGATTAGTACTTAGACGGGAGGCCACCCAGGAACATCAGGTGCTGTAGGCTTGGGACAAGGACCTAACAACCCACTCCCCCCAAACCAGTCATTGAATACCCTATGAATATCAAAGAAGCATTGATATACAGTGACAACAGACTAATACAGTGTATATGTCTTTCTCACTGAATGATATTTCCGTCTATCTACTCACCCAAATTAGAACTACAGAAAGGATCTTTCATTTGTCTCTTATACCACTCATACCCACTCTCCAAATTCTGTAAATTCTATCTCATTAACATTTCAAAAATCTGCCCTCTTTAAGAGCTATGCCACTGAAACTGCCATAGTTCTACTTCTTGCTAGATACAAGATTTTCACCTGAACACACTAAATCCAATCTCAAATATAGTGATCTTTTCAAAACATAAATCTTATCATGTTTCTCTTCTGTGTAAAATTTTTCAGTGCCTTGACATTTGCCCATATGATAAAGTGTGAATTTTTATCATTGTTTAAAGAGTAAGTCAAATGTTATAATAAAAGCTCCAGGTGAGCAAATTCCATGTCTTTTTATTTACCATTTTATCCTCAATCTAGATCTAACTGGACCCCATGTCCAGTAGAGGCTAAATGAATGAAAAGGCTTCAACTGAACTCAATAATTGTTTCATTTGTCTCAATCATGTTTCTCTTTTCTTGATGAGCTTCTGATTTTACCCTTTTTTCCAGCCTTTTCACACTCTTGGGTCTGAACATTCCTGAATATGTCACTTTGGCTAAAACTTTTGGGTTTTGTTGCCTTTTCTCAGATTTCTCTGCTCGTTGGTTCTGCCTACAAAATATTTGCTTACCTTTTAAGATTTGCCTTCAGTAACACATAACATGTCTCCCATGAGGTTCTATGAAGAGACAATTAAAGTGCAGTCTACATTTTTCTACTTAATACAGTTAGTACTTATTCTACTAGATATATACCTACAATAGTGGATATTTTTATACATCTAATTATCTACTTTGTCAATAAAACACATTAGGATATTATGACAAACACATGTTTTTCTTTAGCTGAATTATCCATGTAAGACCAGTATCATTGGAAAGGTCCTTACAAGGGGGAAAGAAGGTCAGTCAAAGAGGAGATTTGATGACAAAAGCTAGAGTGATGCCCTTGAAGATGAAGGAAGGGCCATGAGCCAAGGAATGCAGGCGGCTTCTGTGAGCTGGAAAAAGCGGTAACATGGATTCCACCCTAGGACGTAGAGAAGAAACTACCTCTGTTATCGCCTTAGTTATAGCCCATAATACCTGTTGCGGACTGCTGACCTATAGAACAGTAATATTATAAATTTGTGTTGTTTTTAACCCACTTCAATTGTGATATTTTTTATAGCAGCAATGGGACATTAATGTACCATCTTACTCAAAGGAAAACTCCTTACACCTAAATCGCATATGCTCGTTTTGTTTGGAAATGTTCAGCTAGTCACTCAGAGGCTATCTAACACTAAATCGCCAAACAACATTTCCTGAGAGGATATTTTTCCTTAGAGGATCTAGCAATAGGACTCTGGCTGCTGCTCCTATTTTCACAGATCCTCCCCCTCAAAAAAAATATGTAGTTGTTGTTAGGTGATATATATATGATATATTTATTTATATATAAATATGATATATTTACTTATATATAAATATATATAAATATATATATATATATATATATATATGTTGCTATTATTTGGTGTCATCGAATATCGAATAGGGTCCGACTCATGGTAACTCTCATAGAGTTTTCAATGGCTGATTATTTCAGGATTATTTCAGGAGTGTATTGACACATCCTTCTCCCATTTTTGTGGTGCTGGGCATTGAACCTGGGTCCTCAGAAGGTGCAGAATAGTATCTAACTGACCAACTGATCTAAACCCCACTTAGGTGTCTTTATTTATGCAGTGTGTGTGTGTGTGTGTGTGTGTGTGTGTGTGTGCGTGTGTGTGTGTGTGTGTTATGTTTTCCTACAGTTATGTAGATTCTCAAGAGGAACTTTATATTGCTATCCACTTACATCACCTAGCACTTTCTCTTCAATATCAAAAAACATCAATTAATGTTTGGAAATCGATTTTAATTATGTGATTTTCGCCTCTAAAAGCATTAATACTCCTCTGAATAGTGAGTATTCATGAACCTGCAAGTGACTAAACAAATCTTAGAGTTTTGAATTTTAGAATCTGGTATTTGTTATTTTCAAAGAAATTTGTGTTAATAGATTTAGTAATTACCATGAATGAATTACTTTTATACATGCATGATGTTTGCTCTTTCTAGTATTTGAATTATGATTTAATACACATCCATCCTGCTTTCATAATGACAAGGTTCTCAGTTCTGATCTGTGTGCAGAATATTATCATAAATAAAAAGAAATCTATTCATAGGATAGGCAACATAAGTATCACACATAGAGAAGAATAACAGGGAATTGAATACCATAAATGGCAAGACTCATGCATGTGGAAGAATCCTGGTATATAGCTTAGAATATCAATTAGTATTACTCCAACCATGTTATGCAAGCTAATAGTATCTGAGTAAAATAAAATATCATATGCTTTCTCTTTATTTCAATCTTTATAAGCACATCCTTCATGAACTCAAAATATCTGATCATTTAAAAATTTTTCCTTAATATCTAATTATTTTTATTTCTGAGTTTCCTCCATAATATCTAAGAGCCCATAATTTTCTCTGTGGGACCCATAATCTATATTGGTAGCCAGGCCATACCTTGGTTCTCATGCTAAATTTGAAAAACAAGAATCTAGCTATACCTTTTAATCTTGAGAGAACTTTTCTTTCCCCCATAATTTCTCCCCACATAGCTAATACAGTCTGTTCAAGGAACAGATGTGAAAATTTGCCATTTTGAGTGTTACACTTGGAGTTATAGTAATTGCACTTCTTACTGATGTATCACTTGGTGGGGTAGATATATGTACTTAATGTGTTGATGTGATTCTTGGTAGCCTAAACAAAGTCCATACTAGGATTTAAGACAAGAATTTGGAATGTATGATTGGTCTTTCTAGAGGGTGGATTACTAGGTCCTTTTGCTGCTAAAAAGAATATAAGAACTAAAATAACATTTGCTGAAATAAAAGTTTGGTTGAAATTTTTGACTTCATTTTAAAACTAGGTAAGCACTCTAATTGCTCTGCTAACATTTCTGATGTGGGTTATATCAATGCATTTTCCTGATATTGTTTGTTTGTGGTATGCCGTCTGTATTTGTTGTGGTTGCCACACAGAAAATAAGTAGGAAAGAACAGGTCATTTTTGCAAATGCACTGTAATTTGTTAGCTTATGTGAATTATGGATCAATCTAGCAGTTGTTTATTAGGATTTGTGGATACAGAGTACAAATGCCTCATTAATTTTAAAAAATGTTTTTCTGTCCTCTTTCTCTACAACAAGTTTTTAATATATAAACAAGTGACAATGATAGAATGTCAGAGACTATTAAAAAAAACCCACTTAAGTCACAGCCTAATTTCACGTATGCACTGAATGCTGGTTTAGGAGCCCTGGGTCCTAGTTTAGGGCATCATTCCTAGGACTTGTTGATATTCTCCCTCAGCACTGTTTGCTCATGTGAAAAGTAAAATAATCTACAATGTTTATTGTGGTACTCAGAATCTAACCCAGGACCTACCTCACTCCTGTTAAAGTTCTTTCCCACTGATCTACATCACTGGTACATAATCATAAGTGACATAGTGTAAACCATGTAGGACTTGAAGACAGATTTATGTTTATTTATACATTTTTCTAACATGTATTAGTTGCATAAACTTGAATGAAGTTTTTTGTTGTTTTTTGTTTTTTGAGCATCAATTTCCTCATCTGCAAATGTGATATATATATATATATATAGTGAGAAGTAAATAAAAATGAGATAATATTTGATTATACCCTGTATCTAGTAAACTTCCATTATTCACCATGAGAGACTCTTTTATTATAATTTTTTCTAGCTCAGATAAATATAATAATTCTAATTGGAAGCACTAAGAGCAATTACTATGTACCAAGTACTAGGCTAAGCACTTTATACACATTACATCACTCAGTTTTATAGCAACCCAATGAGATGGTAAATATATTAATTTTGTAAGTGATAGAATTAGGAGCACAAAAGCTTAAGGCAATTTTTTAAGTTTATTCAACTGCTCAGTCGTAGAGCTGGGCCTTGCACATTCATAATCTGGATCTAAAGTTCATGGTCTTAGTTATGCTAAGCCATGAAAGAGTAACATCTACAATACTCTATCATAAATATTGTTTCTAATTTATAAATATGTGCTGTATATTAGGAACAAAAGTTAAATACGAGGCAAGGGTCTAGGTTTTTGGATAATTTAGCTTGTCGATCACTAGCTATGACATGAAACTACAACCTACTCTCTCTATTTATAACTTATGATATTTGCCTTCTCAACTTCACAATTAAATTTAAAGAAAATGAGAAGGATGAAATGCAAAATGATTTTATGAGTAATTGAAATAAGATATTTGCATCTGTAATAGAGATATCAGTTTAAAAACTCCAACAATAAATAAACACATAATCTTTACTTCCTTTTCAGTCGTCAGAACCTTAATAGTAACATGCACACAAACAAGTTGATTACGTAAGGAAGAAAAAAATGAACGTTTATTCAGCATCCAGATTTTTTAGAACTAAAATGTTACCAAGGCTGGAAATTAATGTTGCTAGAGCTATAGGATCCCTCTGGAGAAACTGGTTTCTCCAGGTTTCATCACCTGGAAAGGCATAGACTCAATACTTGTACTTGATGTCTGTATTTTACATAAACTAACCCTATCTTCTTTGAAGCAGTATCAGTATAAGACTATGGTATTGAATTGATGCTGAGAAAACTTTCAAGAACAATATTTTTTTCCATGAAGTTCAATTCCCTTTCTTTCTTAAAATACATATTAGAGGAACTGAGTGTTTCTCATCTTATATTGCAACAAAAGTAAATAAAACAAAATTTAAAGAAGCAGATATTTTCTAAAATATTCCACACATTGTCAGAATTCTTCTAATCCAGAAATTTATGGAGTTGTTTGCTGAGTTTTTCCCCGATATGTATCACATTTCCTTTGACACATACCACAATAATGAAAGGGAACATGCCCAGCAAGAAGTAGAAAGGATGGGTAAAGTATAGGAAGGAAAAAAAAAAGAGATGACAAAGATGGTGTACAAAGCATAAAAGAGAATTTGTAAGTGCTCAAAACAAGTGAGGCTAGGGCAAAACACAAGCATAGTTTTATAGAATCATATAAATGATTTTATCTTTAAAATTGAGTGTAGAAACTATAAGGATAAACACATGTTGTAAGATTAGGGACACAGTATATATAAGACTCATTTGTCCTTCCTAACCTCATTATTATGAAGTTCAGGACAACTTTGTGAAAATTGCCTGACTTAAATAGTGAATTATGTGCTCAGTGATTGTATTTCAAAGTTTATGTTAGGATAATCACCATATTCCAGAATATGAAATGTGACATTATAGCAAAATAGGAAAAACTGACTCTTTAAGATATATTAAATATGGTTCCTATTTCAACTTGGTTACTATTTCTTATTTTATTGATAATAGAGCTTTCAAATTAGTGAAAAGCTATGTCTTGAATTCAGTTTGTGGTTTGAAGGGCTGCCATAAAAAAAGATCTCTTATTTTTCAAAAATGTTCATTAGTTTTGGCAAAAATGTTTTGGGACGCCTCTGGACATTAACCAATGCCAGATATCTGATATCAAGTATGATTTATAACATAGGAAGTACATTCAAGGAAGAAGCTAAATGAGATAAATGACAAAATTGGGAAAATAGAAATTAGAAAGCAAAGGAGATATGGTGCCTACATGAGTAAGGACTGACTTATCAGCCACATATCTGTACATAATTCATTCCAGGAATGGATCTTTGACTCCTGGACTGATTCAAATGTCTACTTATTTATGGGCAATATTGTTCAGGGGTACTGTGAAGAGTAGTTGGTTAAACCATGTGACATTCCTAAGATTTCATAGATTTTGACATGAAAAGTAGCCAATTCCATAATAGACAAATTGGAGAAAGTTAAACTTGTTTATAGAAAGTATCTTTGATTCTTTCCAGGTACCATGATGCACACCAGTAAGCTCAGTACCTTGGGAGGCTGAGGCAGGAGCATTGTGAGTTGGAGACCAGAGGCACAAACAAGTGAGAACTTTTCTCAAAAAAATAAATAAATAAATAAATAATTGAAAAGGGGGGATGAGGTGCAGCTCAGTTATAGAGCACTTGCCTAGCATGTGCAAGGACCAGGATTCAACCACAACACAGAAAAATAAATAAGTAAATAAATAAATCAAAACAAAATCCCGTGATCTTTGATTTTGATTTGGAAAGTGCAAGAAACAACTCCTTAATCTGAAGCCACTCAAATTAGAAAAGTATGGTTTAAGTGTATTAAAAGAGACAATGCATTATTTTCCCTATTGTACAAAACAATATACAATTCAATTTTGGGATTCTGTATATAACAATAAATCTAATGACTAAGACAGTTGAAACACCCTTGCTGAGGTTTCACTGAAACCATGCCAACTGCAGCATGTTTTAAAGAAGGAATGATTAGTAATCATAGTCTATATTTATCAGATTCTGTTCTCCTTTCAAAGATGTGCACATTCTGACTTAATTTTAGATAGCTGCTATGTAAGAACCAAAAAAAAAATGTGTTGTGTAGTGGTGGTAGCAATAATGACCAGAAGACACCATCTGCAAAAAATCTACTTTTATTTAACAAAATATGTATTGGGGAGATATCACAGCATATCCAATCCCATTGCAAGCCATAGGAAGAGGGGTTTGCTTCCTCTGAGTCTTGTCCTACTTAAAATGTCTAAGTGAAGATACTGTCAAGGTACAAGGCTGAAGAGGGGAGTTATACTGCTCAAACAAAAATTTTGTTAGCACTGGGAATGTCTTTTAGTTTTCATCCTCCAAAAGGATTCTAAAACATGGTTTATGGAAACATGAGAAAATGTTATATAAGGCAAAACATGTGACATTGAGTATCTCAGGCATAATAAACTGGCTAATTTTTACTTTGAAAGCTTCCCACAGTACGTTCTGTATTGACTACTTTGAATTTCAGCCATCTTTGCATATCAGCTTTGGAAGCTTCCAGGGCTGTGGCTATTTGTTCAGATTAGGTCTGTGTTTAGTAGGTAAGTCTCAAGCAAATTAGAACATAAGGCAAAAATACAGTGCTTTCAATGGTCTGAAGCATAAAACATCTCATCCCCACTTAATTAATGCCACTCTTTAAAATTCCCTACTTAAGATTGTCTTATTTTCCTTTCATATCTGTGAGGAAACTCCAATGCTCACCTTCAAGATGTTTGTCCTACTTTTGCTTAGATAGACACTTCTGAGGAGAAAGCTGTTGCTTTTGCTAAGTGAATATCAGATAATCATCATGTTAGAGATAAAACTACATTTGTTAGGATCCTTGACCTGGGTCTCATCTCCCATATGAGATAAATTCTGTATCTCATAATTCACTTCTGTGAGGGATTAATGTTCATGTTGTAGGGTACCATGGACTAGGATCTGACTCATAAAGACAACAGAATGAAACACTATCCAACATTATACCATGCACACGATCTTTTATGTTTGAGCCCAATGTTGCAGCCACTATGTTTCTTCATATTTTGAATTGTGCCACATCTGCAAGAGGAGGTTCCAGGGGCTTTACTCCATTCTTGTCATTAAAGTCAACTCTACTTTGAAGAGGCAATTCTTCCCTAGTTGTTGTTCTTGAGCCCCTTCCAGCCTGGGGGACTCATTTTCCAGCACCATACATGACAGTGCTTCTCTGATATTCATGGGGGTTTCAATGGCTAATTGTTTTGGGAGTGGGCTGCTGAGTCCTTTTCCCTAGTCTGTCTTAATCTGGAAGCTCAACTGAAACCTACCCACCCTGGGCATGCTGGGAACTAAAATACAGTGGCATAGCTTTCAGCATCACATGAACGCATAAGCCTCCACAACATGACAATCTGATAGACACATGGGGGGAGGGATAAATAGTAGTAACAAATTCATGGACTATTTATAAAGAACAAATTAGATTATGTACATCAAATGATTAGTGTAATATGTTTTCTACAGACATTTATGCTGTTGTCTCTGTTATTTAGGTTTATTGAGTCTATCCTTTTATTTCTGAAAGAATTTAGCAAGCTTTTTGGGAGAGGAGATGAATAAAGATCAAACAGAACTTTTGGTTATTGAGAATTTATGTTAAATGAACTTTTAAAACTGAAATGAGTGTGTAAATCACAAAAACTCAGTTTTAGTTATTTGGGAAAAAACGTTTTTCCCACTACCTCATAAGGTGGAATATAAGAATAGTTGAGTTATAGAGTATGAAATTTTTTTATTTTATTAGCACATCTAAACTTGTTACTGTCAAAGTTGTGTCTCTTCTTTCTGGATAAAGGTGATTTTGTTTTATCTGTTCAGAAAATATTTATAGCTATTTTTACATTCAATGGGCAACTGTATGTGCAATAAAATATAGAATCAAATGTGATCTTAGAATTTATGTTCTGTTTTGAGAATGAGGTATGTAGACACTCCCTCATTCAAATGAAAGTCTAGGTGGAAAGAAGAATACAGCTTTAATACCAAAGAGATACCAACACTGGAAACTAGCATGAAATAAATGATTCAAAGGACTAAAGTATTTCTGAGAGAATAGACAATACTATTGTTTTAGTTTTATCAAAAGAAATGTTGCAGAAATCGACACAGGACTAGCTACACAGTTTAGAGACTGGGTGCAAAATGAAAGCATGATGTTCCTTGTTCCAAAATTACTTGTAACTTCAAGATGGCCTTAGAGAAACATGGGCCTGTCTGCCCACAGGGTCATATGCAGCTGCATTTGTTTCATACACAGGAAGAAGTCTGCCTGTGGAATAGAATTCAGATATTAAGGTAAGGGCTGATGTGCTAGAATAGAAGATGGCATGGGTCATTTCAAATAGAGCTGAAATGAGTGTGTAAATTTGAGTCCTCTTAGAAGCAGACATGGAGGCAAAGTTAGACTCATGGGAGACAGGAGGAAAATAATGCTCATGAAAGATGACAGAGGAAGAAGCAGAATTGAGCAGGGAGAAGCTGTAGATTGTAAAGATCGGATATCTCCGCATGCCAATGAAGAGCTCCAAAGCAGATGGCCCATTAGAAGGGCCCTCAATTGATTGAAAATGATTATGCCTTACTAGCTCTTCCCTGCTTAGTCACTTGCTGGGGGCTTCCCACGAAGAGCAAGATATCAACTCTAGTGCACTGGTGGATCCTGAATATGCTATATCTGAAAGCTGCCAACTAACTGCATTCCTTGCAATTGAACAGCATATTCTATTATGAAAGGAAATATGAGCAGAGCACCTCCATAGTTCTTGCAGAGAATGATGTTAGGACTTTTTTGAGTGGGAGAAATTAGAAAATAAATTCAAATTCCAAACCTTGTTTCAGGTCTAATAAAAACCACTTGTATTTATCCATTACTTTATGATTTTTGAGTAGTTTCACATTCATATTTCTAATTTCAAAAACTGTTGCCGAAGTGTTTCAAAGAAAATGCATCAGTCTAAGGTTGGTCTTTGACTTTATTCTATGTCTTACAGCAAGGAGAGTGACAGTTTTGGGAGATGGTTGTCCTATTCAGGGCATTGCTTTGCCATTTCCCTTATCAAATTTGGCTATCTGGAAGACTTCTTTCATACAAATTACACATATGTGCATATTTCAGTTGAAAGATGATTTAGAAATTGCCCAGCATCTATTCTTTAAAAAGATGTTTTTTTTTCCCTTTCTTTTACCTTATGATCAAAGAATCAATCTTGTGGTTGAAATGATTTTACTAGTCATCTACTGCATTCATACATGCAATCATCTATGCTTATTGGGATCTGATATACATCAGATACTCTTCTAGATACTAGAAATGAAATGATAAAAAGTCATACAACAGTCTTTGACTTCTATAAACAATAATTGTTCATGCTTTATTCTATATTTTCTATAATAATTATTGCAAAATCTATTAAGATGCAGTTTCTTGGACCTCACTTCCAGAGATTTTAGTTGATAAGATTTGACCTTTGGATTGATAATTGCCAAAAGCAGCCTAAGGACTTTTTTTTTCAGTACTGGAGGGTTTTACATAGGGCCTTGCACATGATAGGCAAACACAGTACCATTGAGCCTTACCTCATTCCCAAAGTCTCACTAAATTGTACAGACTGTCCCTGGCCTCCAATCTGTGTTCTTCCTGCCTCTACCTTCTTAGTAATTGGGATTGTAGACATGCACCATGGTACTTGTGGGGCATTGCTCTGCTGCTGGACTTGCTCCGACCATGAGCAGGAACCAGCAGCCAAAGACCTGTCTTCTGGTGAGGGGGAGCTGGGCACCCAGGAGCCACACCACCCGGAAAGGAGGCTTAGGCCCACAGCTGCTCTAAGAAGCCTTGAAAAAGGCAGGCTCAGAGGCTTCTGTCCATGGCAGCTCCTTGCTTCTTTTCTTCCCAATGAAGACTCCAAGTGCTCTGCTCCAACAACTCTTTATTTCTTCCTTGTCTGTCCCAGTCAATAGAATGGACTTAGACTGCTCCTTGTATTGCCCTTATATACTCTTCTGGGACTTGCCGGGGACCAATCAGAGGGGCTATTCAAATTTGGCTTTGTAGAAGTAGCCAATCAGGGGTGGTTCCCAAACGGTCCAATCAGGAGCCGTTCAGGGGTTTGGAAACAGCCAATCAGTGTCAAGGGGCCGGAGGCAAGGGAATAGATGCCAGAGCCATCTTGGGGAGCTGATGACCCTGAATTCCCAGATGTAGGGCAAAGGTGACTGCCAGGGGAACAAGCCTCAGTCCTCCAAGGGAGCTTAGATAGGCCCCGGGGCAAACTGCCTTTCTAGGCAGTGCCCTACAGGTACTGACTAATCTAAGCACTTTTGGCAAATGTAGTGCACAAAGAATTGTTTGAATACTCCTTACTATTGATTAAAGAAGAAAGACATTATCAAAGATAGCAATTCAATTAATAATACATGTGGTAAGCTGAATAATGATTCCAAGAGATGTCTATGTCCTTATCTCAAGAACCTGTGACATGTCCTTTTATATGACAGAAGGGACATTGCAAGTGTGATTAATAATCTTGAGATGAAAAAAATATTCCAGATAATGTAGGTGAGTGAAATTTAATCACAGGGTCCTTATAGGAAAATTGAGTCATAACAGGAAAAAGTGATCCCAGAAGCACGTGGCCAAAGTCAGAGAGTGGTGCAAAGCTGCTACAACCCTGGCTTGGAAAATGGAGGGAAGAGTCAGAAGTAGAGAATGCAGATGAGCTCTAAAAGCTAGGAGAGACAAAGAAATCAATTCAGAACCCACTCTACTCTCCAGAAGAATATACTCTGACAATGCACTGATTTTGGCAAAATATAACCTGTTTCTGACATCCAGGTTCCAGCACTGTAATAATAATTTTGAGTTTTCAACCACTGAATTTGAGGTAATTTGTTAGGGCAACAATATGAAACTAATATCTTATGCAACAAAAATATGTAAAGCAGAATGGGACCATGGAAATGGGAATACAACTGATACCAGAAGAACTCAGAAAGCTTGTATTTTGCATGTGTGGGATAAATGAAATGAAAGGACTTCAAAATCAAAAAATTGAACACATTTCAAGGAAACAAAATATTGTAAATGCATTGTAGATTGAGGAAACATTTACAAAGGATGAAGGTGAGAATGATAGGACACTTTTGGGTAATTGTAGTTTGGTAGGGGCATGGTATACATGTAAATAAGGTAGGAAAAATAAACAGGGGCCAAAATCAGAAGGATGTAAATAATGTATTAAGTATTTTACTTTTATTTTATCTTGAAGTTGATAAGATTGAGAGATTTTAAAGATCAGCACAATAAGTTTATAGTTGTGCTATAATTATGAGCTCTGGAAGCTATCTGGACATTGATTGAAATAGATCAAATTCCATTGAAGCTTTCCAGGTGATAGATGTAGAAGAAAAAAGGACTAAAAGAACTAGATTTAATTTATACTTCCAGAGGCCCTAAGAACTGAAAAGATCATAATGTGCCATCCTCTACATGTAAGAGACAAAGTAATCCATTCTCAACTATAAAGTACAAACCTTATCTTTATGTTGAATTTTAACTTTCTGTTTTCTGATTGCAAAATCTGAACACATTGATCATCTCTGAACTTTACTCAGTGGGAATGTATGTATGTGCATTCAAGCATGCTCTTGATAAGGGATGCTGGACAGAAAGAAATGGAATTACAAAGGGCCCTATGCAGGCATCTGCTCCCCAGGCATCATTAGGGACATGTAAATATCAATGTCAGCCTCCTCTGAGACAAATGGCTTGATTGGTGGACAGTAAGGGCCTGGTTAGATAACATCTTTTACAAGGAGCATAATCACTACTAGATAATACCCTTTTACAAATGGTCTGGTCAATTGCCAGTAACGCCTTTACATATGAAGACAACAGATGCCTCCACATCTTGGCTAGGAAGGAAGACCTCCTTTGAAGCAAGATGTTTTCTGTGTTAAAGGAGAAAACCTGTCAACATAAGAAGCTCATCCTACATTCTAAGCCAAAAACATGGAAGAACTATGACATACCTGAGGACAAGGTAAAGAAATGAGAATAATATCTGTCCCATTAATGAGATATGGACCTATAAACCCCAGTAGCCCCACATCTTAAATGCAGTCGACTGTAGACCTGTGTGCTGGGCCTGCCCACTTTATGACTGCTAATTCAGAAGACATAAATGCAGCGGTCTCACAGACTTCCATTGCTGAACCTCTTGCTTTCTGACATCTGACTCAGAAAATACAACTTTCTCTCTCTATTACCTGGCAGATAGATGCTCTCTTTGGGTTCTTGGTCTCATTGATAAAAGAATTTAAAAACAAATCAAGAAAGGAAATTTGAGGACAGTTTATTTATTAGAGAAAGGAACTGTGTCCAGAGTGTCAGGGTAAGTAGACTTGGAATGTAGTCTGGTGATGGGAGAGGGAAGATGGGAAGAGGAAAAAGAAAGAAAGTTATGCTTTTTGAGTTAGAAATGACAGATAGGTTCAGTCGTGAAGGTCTGCAGGCAATTATAAACATCTCCAAACAGCTTCACTAAATTGTGGGACTTTTGGGGTTTATAAGTCCAAATATCATTAAGAGGACAGATATTCTTCCCATTTTCTAAATCTCATCTTTAGGTCAGTCATATTTTTTTCTGTCTTTTTGGCTTAGGCTGGCCTTGTTAGATTGTAGAACAAGTTGCAAACTATGTTATCAACCAGTCAGGACTAACCACCAGGTCAATCCATTTGTCTCAGAGGAAGATCACATTGATATTCACGTCTGAAAACCTTCCTGGGAAGCTGATGGCTGCATGTTGTTGTTGTTAGGTGCCGTCGAGTCCGTATCTGACTCATAGCGACCCTCTGTACAACAGCAGAAACACTACTGTCAGTGCTTCTCTACTGTTCATAGGGTTTTCAATGGCAGATTGATTTTTGGGAGGGGGTTGCTAGGTCCTTCTCCCAAGCCTACAGCTTCTGGTGTTCCCAGGCGGTCTCCCATCCAGGTACTAACCAGGCCCAACCCTGCTTAGCTTCCGAGATCTGATGGGATTGGATGCCACAGGGCTATAGCTGCAGGCTGATGGCTGCATAGGGCCC
The DNA here is from genome assembly GCA_007922755.1 of Pedetes capensis. NCBI lineage: Eukaryota > Metazoa > Chordata > Mammalia > Rodentia > Pedetidae > Pedetes > Pedetes capensis. The sequence continues at coordinate 3,925 of VMDO01022745.1, read as the reverse complement.
CTTTAATCCTTTTCTTCCTGCCTGTCATCCCCTATCACTTCTTCCTTCCATTTCCCTTCTCCTGATGCTGGTCTAAATCCTAAGCCTAATTTCCCTGTCACCCAGGGCACTCTCCCTTTCTCTAACTCCAATAAACTATCCTCAACTTCCTTTCTGTGTCCAGTTTTAAATTCTTTCATCAAGAAGTCTAAAGAAGGACTTGAAGAGGGACTCGGCAAACCATGATAGCTATCTTACATACGTGAACATAATACACATTTGCTTTTTTAGCTGTTGCTTTAAAGATACTTGGTCTGTCTGTTTGATAAGAAGAAGTAACAGGAAATAGTAGAAGGAATTGGCAGAGAGTTGGAAAAACAAGTTTAAAATGTAAGGAACTAAGGTATACTATATGACATTATTGTTTTATTTTTCTATCCAGAGGTATACCAAGTCAAATAAGAAGCAGAACAAATATTACACACTTGATCTGGAATCTAGAATTATGATTTGATGAAAACACTTTCTCAGAGGAAGAGTGAAAAAAGTGAGATTGCTTTGCACTGAGAAAACACTGAGGTGAATTGAAGATATAGTGGCTGTAAGCTTGTGACAGTGAATTTTATGTGTCAGTTTGACTGGATCAGGGGATGCTTATTTGTGTCTATGTAGACATTCTCAAATGCTAGTTTCCTCTGGAAACACCTGCACAGATACATCCAGACATTATTTGTGGATATATCTATGAGGGTGTTTCTGGAAGACTGAATAAGGAGGACTACCCTCACCAGTGGGGGCAGGTATCAACTCATCATTTGAGGGCCAAAAAAGTAGAGGAAGGAAGATTCAGAAGCTGTCTGTCTGACTGCTTGAGCTAGAACATGAATCCTCTGCCATGGGACATTCCTGGTTCTCCACTCTTAAGACATACATCAGAATCTATACTATCATCATTCCACCTATCAAGCACTTAGACCACACCACTAGCCTCCTTGGGAAACTATTTTGTAAATGGCATGTCACAAAACTTTTTAGCCTCTATAATCATGTGAGCTAATATCTTATAATAAAGTCCTTTTGATTTATTAGTTCTGTTTCTCTAGAAAACTAAGACTAATACAGAGCTTTAATTCAGGACTAGTGGGATTTAGTTCAGTTGGTAGATTGCTGCTCTGAGAGCTCTGAGGCTCTGGGTTTGATCCCAGCAGTGCAAAAATGGGAGAAGGACATGGCAGCCCACTCCTGAAACAATCCTGAGAACCCTAGGAATAGCAGAGAAGCTCTGGCATAGTGCCAGGCATGGTACAACAACGTCAGGGGTCAGGTGGGGAAGTGTTTTGTTCTGTCATACATAGGATCTCTATGAGTCAGACCCAATTTGACAGCACCTAACAACAACAGCAACAATTTAGGACTTTAGCTATGTTACAGTCAGTGGGTCATCTTACTTCTGATGACAATGAACTCTGGATAGGTACATATTCCATTGCTAGATATCCTTAATTTTACTGAGTTTTTGAAATAACTTTTACCTAAATAATTTAAACTATTCTCTATAGCTTTACTAAATAAATGAATTTCACATGCCTCTGTGTGACTTTCTATTAGAACTAGGTCCATGTTAAAGTAGGTCTGATGTTCATGACACAGAAAAATTGAGGCTCACACCCTCTGTGCTTCTACAATAGCTGCCTTTTCTCTATCACTGCACTTTACCCTAAACAAGATAGTGAGCCCTCTGAAGTTTCCAGCTGTGTTTTATTCATCTCTGAATATCCAGTGCCAAACATATTCTTCTGTGCATAACAGATGTTTGGTAAATATTTGAAGAGTAGGTATAAATGAATGAATGAATTTGGTCACAAACATCATTCCAATCTACCAAGCCTGTGCTATATATCCAGTCCCCACTTCATCCAGTCAGCTTCCCAGTGGTGACAGCCCTATCTTCTGCTGTAGTACTTAAGAGGCGATCCACTTTGCTTTAACAGTGTTTTAATTGAATAAATGGCTTTGGAATTTCCTTTAGCTTTAATTCAGAACTACTTATAAATGGACCAAAGGTTGGTATGGCCTACATTCTCATCAACTACACTGTACTTTTCATTTAAAAATATAGTTCCAGATTGAAGGAAAAATACTCTTTTCTGAAAAAGACAACTTTAGATAAAAGTTAATATTTATAAAAGTTAAAAAATATGATAGTCTCACTAAAGGAATTTCTTAGAATGTTCTTTTTTACTAGGTTTCTAGATAATATACCCATATTCAACTTTTTTTTTTTTTTTTTTTTTGTGGTACTGGGGGTTGAACCCAGGGCCTTGTGCCTGCATGCTCTGCAAGTGCTGGACCACTGAGCTGCACCTCAGCCCATTTTTTTTTTTAATTTTTGAGACAGGGTCTCGCTAAGTTACGCAGACTGCCTCTGGTCTCGAACTTGTGATCCTCCCGCCTCCGCCTCCCGAGCTGCTGGGATTACAGGCATGCACCACCACGCCCGGCCCCCATATTCAACTTTTAAAAATATAATATCATTACCAATTGTTCAAATAACTATTATGAAAGAGTTTCATTGGTAACCTAACTAACATTATATATAGATGGACATTTTTCCTCAATTTACACCTCTATTGTATATTTCCTAAAAATTACAACATTAATATGAGGTTCTCTGAAGGTCTAACAAATTGAAATTCAAAAGTCTCTAAACAATATTGCTTTTTAAGAAATCAGAAGACAAATTCAAATATTCATTTTATTTAGGTCTGTTATTGAGAAAAAAATTCATTTTAAAGAATTTTAAAAATTGTTTACTTCCAAACTATTCAATGAATTCATTAATTCACTATACCCACAATTGACCCATCCTATAACTTTAAAGCCTGCAGCTGTAGCCCTGTGGCATCCGATCCCGTCAGATCTCAGAAGCTAAGCAGGGACAGGCCTGGTTAGTACCTGGATGGGAGACCACCTGGGAACAACAGAAGCTGTAGGCTTGGGAGAAGGACCTGGCAACCCCCTCCCAAAAATCAATCTGCCATTGAAAACCTTATGAACAGTAGAGAAGCACTGACAATAGTGTTTCCACTGTTGTACAGAGGGTCGCTATGAGTCAGATACGGACTCGACGGCACCTAACAACAACAACATAACTTTAAAACCTACACTGAAATTTTACAATGATGTTATAATGTATATCATGTACTAAAGGAGATACATACATGAATACTTTGCTTTTATTAAGCAAAAGAATATAATGGGATCCCATTCTACTATCAGAAATTTTTATCAGAACTTCAAAACACAAAGTGAAATGTTATTAGCAGACTTATTATGGTGAATGAAAGTAATACTTGATTTTTTTTGGAAAATTTTTGGAATTTTTGGAAATTTTAATGTACACCTTAATGTGATTCATTCTGACATGCTTTTCATTGTGGCATTTCCATATATGCATTTTGATGTACATTATTCATATAGGTGCCCCCTTACCCTCTTGTGTGCTTCCCCCCCACACTCCCCATCTAATTCTTCTCTATCATTTACTTGGTAATATTTTTCTCTATATGTAATACTTGATTTTTTAAAAGCATTCCTATCCCACTATGAAAGCTACAAACTCCATGGGTCTGTTAGTCTGCAAATATCTATGTAACTAAATAATAATAATGATAATAACAATAATAATAATAATAAAGAATTTCAGCTTGCTAGATATTTAATTCAGTATTAATATAATGTTTCATCCCCAGGAGAAAATGTAACCATATGCATTATTCTAGACTAAGACTCCTTCTGTTGGAAATATGAACTCAAAACATGTATTAACACATTTCAGGTTACCTGTACCCATGGAGTACACTGTCTCCTTTTCAGACAGGCTATAGGGACAGCTATTCTATTAATGAAACCATGTTTACCACACCAAAATCATTCCTCAAGAAAA
>VMDO01022744.1:0-32897 GCA_007922755.1 Pedetes capensis | reverse complement strand
TTGTAGACTTCTAGAAAAGGAACCCTCTGGCTGCCTTACACACACCTAGAGCAGGACAGTCAATTTAGCCAAGGCAGGAATGAAGGGCAGAAGGAGGCCCCGAGGTCTCACTTTACCAACCATCTTCTGACCTCCTGGCACTGATGGTAAGAGCCACCCAGGGACCTGCTGGGATCAGCAGTGACAATGCCTGATGATCACAACCACAGGTGTCCAGAAGTCAGCCAGGAGAGAAGAACTAACTAGGCCCAAGTGACACCAACCATACTCTTAAGATAGGAACCAGTATAAAGTCACAAATTTGAGGCCACAGCCCCTGCCCCCAAGGGCCTTGGCTCCTCCCCACCACCACATGGACACAGGAGCTGCAGCCCCCACTCTCCAGCATAGCTGACGCCTCCATACACCAGATGCCATCGGAGGAAGAGACACAGTAGGAGAGGGGAGGGGATCTGAGATGCAAAGCATTTTTTCCTAGAAAGACTGAACATTCTTTGAAGGCTCCGTTTAAAAGACCAAATCAGACATTCACTCAAACCAAATTAGACATTTAGTTTTTTCTTTCCACTGCGGGTAGAGTGCAGAGAACATGAGATAAATGAAAACATCTATAAAAAATGTAGAAATTGCATTTTTCTCTTCATACCCAAGCTGCAGTGGGACTGAAATGTTTCAAAGCAGTTCCACTAGCAGGCCTTTTGTGGCGAGGCCAAGGCTCTGGATTAATTTCAGAATTTGGAAAATACTCAGATAAGGGTGAAGACAAGTTTTTTCCCTGAACTATAGAGAAGTGAGTTACCTAGAAGTGTGTTGCTGATTTAACATACCAGCTGTATGTAAATTAAATATTAAAACTCAAATTGATTTCATTTCCAGTTACTAAATATCCAGATGGCTTGCTGCATTAATTAGAATTGACTCGGGGGTTAATAATTTCGCCCTCTGACTTCCACCTCTTCCAAATCTGAGGCCTTGATATTCCTGCTGATAGGGCTATGAGGTGGGGGTGGAGGAATCAGGAGTGGATCAGGAAGCAGGGGCCGATGAATCATCCAGAAGATGAATTTTTCACATCCTCCTCTCATGCCTGGGCAGGGTGTCATCCTGTTGGCAGTCAGTGGCAGGTGCACCGAAGTGATATAGTTAGGCATGGTAGAAATCAATGCAGCCGCATTATATGCAGGGGCATCTCTCTCCTTGATACCCCATGACCTAGCAATACAAAAGAGCTAAGAGCTGCCCATCCCCCAGAAGCCAAACAGAATAAAGCTCCAGCCATGGCGGAGGCTATCCCAGGGGAAAGAGATGTTGGCACTAACTATTGGAGGCCCCATTGACTTCAGACATTACAAAGACAGATGGATCACTGACTATTGAATTCCTAAGAAGAGTAAATCATCAGACCCCTCTTCAGAGAGTGCCTGCATATCAGGGTCTGGCTATCAGCTGTCACCCAAATGGTCTTCTAAACAGAACATATGGGGTTAACTGCATGATTTGTTTCAGCTCCTCTGTGGATGAGAGGCAAAGGCTCTGAAGGTAAGGGTACCCAGAAATCTTTTGGGAAAATTAAGTGAGAAACAGCTTTCTTCACCAGCTGCCAAGTGCTGTTGAGTCCTCTCCAAATATTCTTTTTTGGACTAAGTGCCAAATTTTGGGCTGAAATTCTGTTCTGAGACCGTGAAAACTTTCACAAATATTTCCTTGGATCTGGATATAAATGCTGCTGCTGGTGGGGACAGAATAGTGCAGCAGCATGGGCAGGCTTAGGATTTTTTGTTTGTTTGTTTGTTTGTTTTTGCAGTACTGGGGGTTGAACCCAGGGCCTCATGCCTGCATGCTTTGCAACTGCTAGACCACTGAGCTGCGCCCCCAGCCCTCTTTTTTTTTTTTTTTTTTTTTTTTTTTTTTTTTTTTTTGTACTTTTTGAGACGGGGTCTCGCCAAGTTACACAGACTGCCTCTGTTCTCGAACCTGCGATCCTCCCGCCTTGGCCTCCCGAGCCGCTGGGATTACAGGCGTGCGCCACCGTGCCCAGCAGGCAGGCTTAGTTCACAGTCTCTGATTTAGCCCAAATTGAAAATATTCACTCTCAGGCTGGGCGCGGTGGCGGATGCCTGTAATCCCAGCAGCTCCGGAGGTGAAGGCAGGAGGATCACAAGTTTGAGACCTGAGGCAGTCTGCATAATTTAGCGAGACCCTGCCTCAAAAAGTAAAAAATGGGCTGGGGGTACAGCTCAGTGGTCCAGCACTTGCAAAGCATACAAGCACAAGGCCCTGCATCCAACCACCGGTACCGGAAAAAAAAAAAAAATCACTCTAACAGGTCTTAAAAATAAAACCACTGGGTATAAAGAATATTATCCCTGGATCATATGGTAGTTCTATTTTAGTTTTCTGAGGAACCTCTGTACTGATTTCCATAGCGGCTGTACTCATTTATATCCCCCTGAGTATTGTATAAAGGTTCCTTTTCTCCTCACATCCTCACCAGCAATTGTTGTTTTCTTGATGCTAGCCATTCTGAATGGTATAGGATGGAACCTCAATGTAGTGTTGATTTGCATTTCCCTTATGGTAAGGATGTTGAATATTTTTTTATTTGGCCATTTGTACTTCTTTTAAGAACTGTGGGTTCAAATCAGTTGACCATTTAATAATTGGATTTTTGGGTGTTTAATTTTTTTGAGTTCTTTATACAGTCTTGGTAGTAACCCCTTGTCAGATATATAGTTGTCAAAAATTTTCTGTCACTCTGTGGGCTCTCTCTTTACTCTATTGTTTCTTTTGCTGTATAGAAGCTTTTTAATTTCATGCAATCCTATTTTTCTATTCTTGTTATTGTTTCCTGGCCTACTGGAGTCCTTTTTTAGAAAGTTCTTGCCTATGCCTATATCTTGAAGTGTTTTCCCTATGTTTTCCTCTAGGAGTTTCAAAATTTCAGGTCTTCCATGAAGGTCTTTAATCCATTCTGAATTGATTTTTGTACAGGGTGTGAGATAAGGATCTAGTTTCATGCTTCAACATGTGGATATCCAGGTTTCCCAGCACCATTTGTTGAAGAGGCTGTCTTCTCTGTAATTATGTTTTTGGTACCTTTGTTGAAAATCAGGTGACTGTAGCTGCATGTGTTTATTTCAGGGTCCTCTATCCCATTCCATTGGTCTTCATGTCTGTTTTTGTGCCAGAACCATGCTGCTTTTGTTACTATATCCCAGTAGTATAATTTGATGTCAGGTATTGTGATGCCGCCCGTATTTCTCTTTCTAAGGAGGATTGTTTTTGCTATTCAGGTTCTTTTATGATTCCATATGAATTTAGGATTGCCATCTACACTTCCATGTTCATTGCAACACTTGTTCATTGCTATGCTCACAGTAGCTAAGATGTGGAATCAGCCTAGATGGCCATCAGCAGATAAATGGTTAAAGAAAATGTGATATATACATATATATGTACAATGAAATTTTACTCAGTAATAAAGAAAAGCAAAATTATGTCATTTGCAGGAAAATAGAAGTAAAGATCATCATATTAAAATGAAGTAAGTCAGACTCAAAAAGACAAATGTTGCATGTCCTCTCTTGTATGTGGAATCTAAACTTGAAATATCTGTGTGTGTGTGTGTGTGTGTGTGTGTGTGTGTGTGTGTGTCTTGAAAATAAAAGACAACTGTCTGGAGGGGCAGGAGAAGGATATGGCAATCCACTCCCAAAGCAATCCCAAAATAATCAGCCATTGTAAACCCTATGAAGGTCACTATGAGTTGGACCCAACTTGATGGCACTTAACAACAACAACAAAAATATCTGGAGGAGGGAGGAGAATAACAGGAGGCAGGAGGGAGCAATAAGAGGGAGAGATGAAGTGGTGAATAAGAGCAAAGTATACGATATAATTGTATGAAAATTCCATAGTGAGACCCATTATATTGTATACTAATTAAAATCTTTAAAATTAAAAAAAAAAATCCAGGAAAGATTGTTGACCCTTGAAACAGTGCTACAAATGGTGTCCAGAATCCCAAATGTGTATCCAATGTCCCTAGCATTGAGAAGGCATCCCCAACAAGGTAGAAATTACAATTGAGCATGGAAATGCCTGTGCTGGAGTCAGCAGAGCTCCTTTCTAATTGCACTACCCTGGATACATTGCTTTTCTGAGTCTTAAAATAAGAATACTGTTAGGATCCAATAGACCTGCTTCAATTCAAAAAACCATGTGGCAAAAGCTGCAGGAGGAACTGAAAGATCAATGTTTAAAGGAAATCTTTTACCAAGCTTTATAATCTGCATCCCTGGCTTTCCCCTGCTAGGCACTCCCAGGCAAATTTCTTCCAGTAGGGTGACTGTTGTTGTTGTTGTTGTTGTTGCCAGGTACCTTCAAGTAAGGTCTGACTCACAGGGACTATAGAAAACAATTATCTACTATGTATCTCATAGTATCTTTTGAGATACTATGTATCTCAAAAAGCTAGAAGAAAAGAAATTGTGTGTTTTCACCACAATGAAATGATAGAAGATTGAGAAGATAGACATGTTGAACCAGTTTTAAATATTACATAATGTATACATCCATGGAAACAACATGGTACTCCATCATAACCTACAATTTGTATGTTTTTATGTGTTAGTTAAAAATAAAATTTTAATTCAGTCACAGTAAGCAGCAGGATCACTCAGCAGGCCCTGGAGTCAGACAAGTTGGAATACACCCCAACTGTGCCACTTACTAGCTGTCCACTTTGAGTAAGTTAGTGCTCTTTCTTCATCTGAAAAAAAAAAAAAAAAAAACAGGCAGCATAAGGGAAGTTTTGTAAGCCTGCCACAGATATTGGATAAGAATATGCATGTGACAAATCACCAAGTTCCTTTCAATAATAACTCTAAACATAAACAGTCTTACTGCTCCTCTTAAAAGACTCAGGCTGGCTGACTGGATTTAAAAAAAAAAATGAGCCAACTACTTGTTGCATTCAAGAGACACATCTCCCTGGAAAAGACACATGCACACTGAAAACTAAAAGAATGGAAAACAATTTACCAAGCAAAAGGAAGACAAAATAAAGCAAAAGTTGCCATACTGATTTCAGACAAAGTGGACTTCAGTCTAAAATTAATTGGAAGAGATAAAGAAAGTCATTACCTATTAATAAAGGAAATAATCCATCAAGAAGACATAAGGATTGTAAACATTTATGCACTGAACAATGCTGCACCTAATTTCATAAAACAAACACTGCTGGCCGTAAAGGAGCAGATAGGTCCTAATATGATAATAATGGGTGACTTCAATACCCCCTCTCATCCACAGGTAGATCATCCAAATAAAAACCAACAAAGAAACTTTAAACAATACCATAGACCAAATACACTTAATAGATATCTACAGAATATTTTTGCTTGCTGAAAATGAAGAGGCTTTGAAACATTTACTGATGATCAAAGAACACAACCTTCAGTATGGATTGTGCCTGAACATTGTTGTTGTTGTTGTTGTTAGAACATTAACAAAACAAAAAGGCTTACAACTTGGTCAGTAAGCACCTTCATGATAAATGGAGAAAAAATTGATGTTGTCCAAGATTTTGCTTTACTTAGCTCTACAATCAACACCCATGGAAGCAGCAGTCAAGAAATCAAAAGATGCCTTGCATTGTGAAAAACTGTTGCAAAAGACCACTTTAAAGTGTTGAAAAGATGTCACATTGAAGACGAAGGTACACCTGACTCATGCCATGGTATTTTCAGACACATCGTATGGTTGTGAATAAGAAAGACAGGAGAAGATTTGATAATTTTGAATTATGATGCTGGAGACAAATATTGAATATACCATGGACTGCCAAAAGAACCAGCAGATCTTTGCTAGAAGAAATACAACCAGAGTGCATCTTGAAGGCAAGGATAGCAACATTGCATCTGATGTATTTTGGACATGTTGTTAGGAGGGACAAATCCCTGAGAAGGATATCATGTTTTGGATAGTGGCAGGTCAATGAAGAAAATGAAGATCCTCAACCAGATGGATTGACACAGTGGCTGCAACAATGAGGGTAAACATTAAAAAGATCCTGTGTCTGACACAGAATCAAGGAGTGCTTCATTCTGTTGTACACAAAGTTGCTGTGAGTCAGACCTGACTCCACAGCACCTAACAATAACAACAGAACATTTTATCCAACAGATGCAGAATACATATTCCTCTCAGTGCCACATGGAATTTGTTTTTTCTAAAATGGATCACATTTTAGGTCACATAACAAGTCTTAAAAAATACAAGAAAATTTAAACAATTCTGTGTATCATATCAGATCACAATGGAATAAAACTAGAAATCAATAGCAAGACAAACTACAAAATGTTACAAATACAAGGAGATTAAACAACCTACTTTTGAATGATCAGGGAGTCATTGAAGAAACCCTAGAGGAAATTTAAAAATTCCTAAATCAAATGGAAATGAAAACACAACCTATCAGAACCTTTGTGATACAACAAAGACAGTTCTATTTATTGCTATGAATGCTTATATCAAAATCAGAGAAATACCAAATAAAAACTTTAATCATGTACCTTAAGGCATCAGAAAAACAACAAGTCAAACTCAGTAACAGTAGATAAAAAAGATTAGGGCAGAAATCAGTGAAAGGAAAACTAAAAGAACAATGCAAAAAATCAACAAAATGAATGTTGTTCTTTTAAAGGATAAACAAGATAGACAAACTCTTAGCCAAACTAACAAAAAGAGAGAAAAGATCCAAATAAAACTAGAGATAAAAAGGAGTCATTACAACAGATCCTAATGAAATACGGAGGATCATCAGAGATTACTTTGAGAAATTGTACTCCAAAAAAAAAGGAAAATACAGAAGAAATAGATAAATGCCTTATTACATATTACCTACTAAAATTAAATCAAGAGAATATAAATAATTAAAACAGACATATAACAATTAAGTAAATTGAGGCAGTAATAAAAATCTCCCAACAAAAAAGCCCATGTCTGGGCAGGTTCACAGTCAAATTCTATCACGCATTTAAAGAAGAATTAATATCTATCCTCCTAAAATTATTTCTAAAATAGAAAAGGAAGGAATACTCCCAAACTCATTCTATGAAGTCAGTATCACCCTGTTAGCAAAACCAGGTAAAGACACACACAAAAAAAGAAAACTATATACCAGTTTCTCTTGTGAATAACCTGCAATTTCTCTGCAAACAACCTCAACAAAATACTTGCAAATTCAATACAGCAACACAAAAATATCATATACCATGACCAAGTAGGCTTCATTCCACAGATGCAAGGCTGGTTCAACATACACAAATCAATAAATGTAATATAGCACACAAATAGACTCAGACAGAGCCCACATTATCATCTCAATAGATGCAGAAAAGGCCTTTGACTAAGTTCAACATCTGTTCACCAAAAAAACCCTTGAAAAACTGGGAATAGAAGAAACATTCCTCAACATTATAAAGGGTATATATAATAAACCTATAGCCAACATTACATTAAAATGGGAAAAATTGAAAGCAATGCCTCTAACATCAGGAATAAGACAAAAATACCAACTTTCTCCACTGTTGTTCAACATAGTGATTGAACTTCTAGCCAGAGCAAGAAGGCAAGTGAAAAAGGGATACTAATAAAGAATGAAGAAGTCAAAGTGTCCCTATTTGCAGATGGCATGATCCTATGCATAAAACACCCTAAAAATTCCAGCAGAAAACTCTTAGATCTGATAAATACTTTCAGCAAAGTAGCAAGATACAAAATTAATATTCAAATATCAGTTGTATGTCTATATTAACAAAATGAACAGAATGCAAAAGAAACCAAAACAACAATCCCATTCAGAATAACCTCAAAATAAACACCTAGGAATAAATCTAACCAGGGAGCTGAAAGACTTCAAAACACTAAAGAAAGAAATTGAAAAAAATGCTAGAAGATGGGAGGACCTCCTTTGCCCATGGATTGGCAGAATCCATGGCAATCCATGGCACAAAATTAATATTGTGAAAATCAATCTACAGATTCAATGTTATCCCCATCAAAATTCCAATGATATACTGTACAGAAATAGAAAACACAATTCTAAAATTCATATGGAAGCACCAAAGACCCTGAATAGCTAAAGCAATCCTGAGCAGAAAGAACAATGCAGGAGGTATCACAATACCTGACATCAAATTATATTATAGGACTATAGTAACAAAAAAGGGTTGGTACTGGCACAAAAACAGATGTGAGGATTAATAGAACAGAATAGATATCTCAGAAATAAACCTACACAACTTCAATCACCTGGCTTTCAACAATGGAGCCAAAAACATACATTGGAAAAGGGCAGCTTCTTCAACAAATGGTGCTGGGAAAACTGGATATCCACATGTAGAAGAATAAAAGTAGACCCCTGACTCTCACCCTGTACAAAAATAAATTCAAAATGGATCAGAGATTTTAATTTGAAACTACTAGAAGAAAATACAGGGAAAACTCTTCAACAGAGTCTTAGGGAAGTATTCTCTTAAAAGAACTTCCAATAGCCTAAGAAATGATAGAAAGAATTAACAAATGGGAACTCATGGAAACAAAAAGCTGCACAGCAAAGGAAATAATTAATAAAGAGAGAGTCCACAGAGTGGGAGAAAAATTTTGCCCATTATACATCTGGCAGGGTATTGTTGTTGGTGGTGGTGGTGGTGGAGGTGGTGGTGGTAGTAGGTGCCATCAAGTTGGGTCTAACTCATAGCGACCCCATGTACAACAGAACAAAATACTTCCTGGCACTGTGCCATGCCCAACACTATTGTCAGTCTTTCTCTGCTATTCATAGGGTTTTTAATAGCTGATTATTTCAGAAGTGCCTGCAGCCGTAGTCCTGTGGCATCCAATCCCATCAGATCTCAGAAGCTAAGCAGGGTCAGGCCTGGTTAGTACCTGGATGGGAGACTGCCTGGGAACACCAAAAGCTGTAGGCTTGGGAGAAGGACCTGGCAACCCCCTCCCAAAAATCAATCTGCCATTGAAAACCCTATGAACAGCAGAGAAGCACTGACAATAGTGTTTCCCCTGTTGTACAGAGGGTCACTATGAGTCGGATACTGACAAGACAGCACCTAACAACAACAACAACATTTCAGGAGTGGGCTGCCAAGTCCTTCTCCTGTTTTTGTGGTACTGGGGATCACAACCATAGTCTGAAAGAGTGCAGAGCAAGCACTCTACCAATTGAGCTAAACTCCAGTCCCTTGACAGGGCATTAATATCTAGATTATATAAAGAACTCAAAAATTAAACACCAAAAAGCCAAGTAATCCAAACAATAGGCAGGCAATTGTGCTAGACAGTTCTCAAAAGAAAAAATACAAATGACCAATAAACACATGAAAAATGTTCAACATCCTTAGCCATCAGGGAAATACAAATCATACACTGAGACTCCATCTTATTCCAGTCAAGATGGCCAACATCAATAAACAAACAACAGCAAATGCTGGGCAGGATGTGAGGAAAAAGGAACCCTTATAAATTGCTGGTGGACTGTAACTGGTACAGCCATTATGGAAATTACTATGGAGGTTCCTCAGAAAACTAAAAATGGAATTACCATATTATCCAGCAATACCATTCTTGGGCATAGAACCCAAAGAAATATAAGTCATCATACCATAGAGACTCCTGCACTTCCATGTTTATTGTGGCACTGTTCACAATTGCAAAGACATGGAATCAGCCCAGATGTCCACTAACAGATGAATGGATTTTTTAAATGTGGCATGTATATACAATGGAATATTATTCAGCAGTAAAGAAGAATGAAATCATGTCATTAACAGAAAAATAGATGTAACTGGAGATCATTTAAATGAAATAAGCCAGATACAGAAAGACAAATACCACATGTTCTCACATATGTGGAAGCTGGATGTACTTCAAAATGAAAAAATATATATCTAATATATATTTATTATATATATATAATATATATTATATTATATATATTATATATTATTATATATTATATATTATATATTATATTATATATAATACGTATATATTATATATTATATATATTATATTATATATATTATTATATATTATATATTATATATTATTATTATATTTATTATAAATATATAATTATTATTATGCAACATTCTAAAGTACCAAGGGATGTATCTAGAGCGGGGAGGTGAAAATTAGGAGAGTAATGAGGGCAAGAACTAGTCGAAAATACATGGTTCAACTCCATGATAATCCTGTAGTATGTGCTAATTAATAACAATTTTGAAAAGAAGAATATACATGCATGAATCCATTGGCATCCTTCCAAGAATGGAAAACTCAATTCCAGTGTTTTGTTGTTGCTGTTTTTAATTAATAAAACAGTTTATGGTGAGAAGAATCATTAACTAGAACCATGAATAGTACTAAATAATTATACTACTTTTCTTTCATTAGCACTGAATCTTCAAGGAGCAAGTAATGCAGATTCTTTTGTTTTCTGAGACAAGGTCTCCCTATGAAGCCCAGGCTGCCCTCAAAGTTGTGATCCTCCTGCCTCCACCTCCCAAGTGCTGGGATAACAGGCATGCACTACCACACCCAGGTGGAATCCAGACTCTTAAAGAGAGAATTCGCCTGCAGCTGTAGCCCTGTGGCATCCGATCCCGTCAGATCTCGGAAGCTAAGCAGGGTCAGGCCTGGTTAGTACCTGGATGGGAGACCGCCTGGGAACACCAGAAGCTGTAGGTTTGGGAGAAGGACCTGGCAACCCCCTCCCAAAAATCAATCTGCCATTGCAAACCCTATGAACAGCAGAGAAGTACTGACAATAGTGTTTTCCCTATTGTACAGAGGGTCGCTATGAGTCAGATACCGACTCCACGGCACCTAACAACAACAACAACAAAGAGAGAATTAAAACAAAATGTGGTAAGGAGCACGGGCCTTATAAGGTGTCATGGGACACAGAGGAAGGAGTGGTTTTATCTAAGAGTCAGACTGGGAGCCTTCAAGAAGGAGGTAGCATTGGGCTAAAGAGACTGGGTAAGATCAGAGGGAGTGAAGGCATTCTGAGAAAGGGAGGCTTGGAACAGAGGATAGAGCTTGGGTTATGTGTAGCACACATGGGGAATAACAAAGAATTTGATTTGGTTAAGATCCAAAACATGAGAGTGGAAGATCTAAGGGAGAATCGTTACTAGAAGAGAAGTTTAAAAGGCAAATCAATTGGCATCAAATTATAATGGGTTTTCTATGCCAGGCTAAGCATTTGGGCTTAGCCAGGCTTGGTGGCACATCCCTGTAATCCCAGCATTCAGGAGTCTGAGGCAAGAGGATCTCAAGGTTGAGGCGAGCCTAGACTACATGGCAAGACTCTGTTTCCAATATAAAAAAAAATTAGGGGGAGTATCATACCTGGGCCAGTGTTTCTCAAAACAGAACCCATGGATTATCTACATAAGAATGACCTAGAATGTTTGTTAGAGAAGCAGGTGCCAGGGCTCCACCCCAGACTTACAAAGGAACGAATTCTGCTTATTTCACAGGCTCTCCAAGTGATTCTGATGCACACTAAAGCTTGAGGACCATTGCTATAGATGGCGAACCCCTTTGACAGGTTGAAGACAATTGAAGGTTATGGAAAAAACTGACTCAGAAGCACCACCAACAGATATATGGAGGATGTCTCAGAGTGGGTAGGGCCTGGAGACAAGAAGGTAAGTAGAGTGATGCAGAGAGAGACTGAAGCTCAGCAGAGACACTTAGGGTCAGAAGGCAGGCCAAAAGATGAGGCATTCCATTTATGAGGGAGGCGATGACTAATGGCACTATTTTTATTGTTGTTAGGTGCCACTAAGTTGGATCTGACTCATAACAATCCTATGCACAAAAGAACAAAACACTACCCACCACTGTGCCATGCACACAATCTTTTTATCTTTGAGCCCATTTGTCTATACACTGTGTTTCTTCTCATTTGGAGTTGTGCCACATCAGCAAAAGGCGGTCCCAGGTACTTCAGTCCATTCCCACCATTAAGGTCAACTCTACTTTGAGGAGGCAACTCTTCCCTAGTTGTCCAGCCTGGGGGATGGGGAGGGTCATTTTCCAGCACTATATCTGACAGTGCTTCTCAGCTATTCATAGGAATTTCAATGGCTAATTATTTCAGGAGTGGGCTGCCGGGTCCTTCTCCTTAGTCTGTCTAAGTCTGGCAGTTCAGCTGAAACCTGTCCACCATGAGCAGCCCTGCTGATGTCTGAAATGCCAATGGCATAGCTTTCAGCATCACAGCAACACACAAGCCGGGACAGCACGACAAGCTGACAGACACATGGGGGAAGGGCACCATAGTCAGGTCAAAATGCAAAGGATATGTGATTAGAAGAGTTGTGGGGATTTCTAGTCCTTTCTGAAGGAACTAGAAGAATGAATAAGTATTGTTAGACTTTAAGCTGGGATAAGTAACCCATAGACAGATTTGCAAGGGCAATTAAGAAATTTTGTTAGATTTCTTGGAAACTTATATGTGGACAGGTGACAGATATTAATTACTTCTGAGAGGCAGAGGTTGCCAATGGCTGTAAATGACAAAGCTCCCATCTTTTATGTGGCCTTCAGAGAATCCATTAGAAATCCCACCAGCAAGCCTGTCAGACCAAACAACAAAGGAAAATCAATATGCCCCTCACTTTATGATTTAGGGCAAGAATGAGAGAAGAACTTGGCGCTAAGGCAGGAAAAGCCTACATTACCCAATAATATAATAAGCCCCAGGAACTTCTAGGCATTTCTATAGGAAAAATAACAGGGGTAGATAAAGGTCCTCTTCTAAGGTAATGCGCAGTAAAGCCAAAGCAAAACAGGGCAGGGTAATTGGGCATAGCAACCTTTTACCATTTCTTCTTCCATTCTTCTTGAAAGCTCCATACCACTTTTTCCAGCTGCTCAGCTGTGTGCATGTTATTTCATTAGAATATGAATGAGAAGCCCTTTGGGAGAATTTCATGCTGTCATGGCAACCGTCACCATGGCAACGGTTAATTAATTGGATACTGATGAAGTGGAGGAAGAAAAAAAGCCAACCAGAACGGATACAACTCTAGAGGAAGTCATGATGTGTAGTAATTATATGAATTTCATTCAACAAAGGCATGCAGCAGGTCAGAAATGCAAATATCTCCCCCTTAGCCACCTCCTACTCAAAGAGGCCTGCTTTCAAATCAGACAAATGTGAATGAATGGCTCCAGCCTTGTCCATTTAAAAACACACATATGGATGCCCCAGCACCAGCAGATTCTCCAGGAGATAAAACTCATTCTAATACAGGGAGTCAGCTAATTCTACTAAAGTTGGCCATGATCATCAGCTCTAACTCGTAAAAATCCTTACCTGTACACGCCCACTAGGGCAAATGGTACCAATGAGGGAGGAAGGTAATGCAGGGCCCTGCAGAGGTGTTCAAATGCAAAGTGTCCTCAGATGAAGGCAGGGGAAGTTTGGTTTGTCACCGCCAACTTGAGATGACATGGTGGCTCCTACACACACAGATGGCTCACAGTTCAAAAAGAACACCAGTGGGGGGGGGGGAGGCAATTAGGAAAGAGGTCCTGAAAGAAGCTGTCACAAGTCAGCTTTCTGCTAAGAACGCCAAGTGCAGAAAGAGGTAAGGGAATGGCTGAGACATTTTTCTGTAGTATGATCCTCCCACCTTTGAATCCAAGGCAAAACCTAAATAAATCCCCTGGCTTCACTTGCTTTTATGACTAATTTTATCGGTCAGGTAGCTCAGCAGTACATCCCCATTATCTTTGCTGTTGGTAACACCCCCGTATGGTCACTACAGTAACAATCTTTTAAGTTGTATTTCGGGAACTTGGAGGCCACTTTTCTCTACCTCAAACCAGCTGAAACCACCAACCCACACAGATGTCACATCAGTGACCTTTGGATGTCAGAGTGCAAAAATCCAACCTCAGCAAGCTAACATAGCCATTTTCTGAACATTGTTGTTGTTATGTGCCATTCAGTTGGGTCTAACTCATAGAGACCCTATGTACAACAGAAGGAAACATTCCCCGACACTGTGCCATGCCCAGCACTATATCAGTGCTTCTCTGCTATTCATAGAGCTGTCAACGGCTGATTGTTTCAGTATTGTTTCAGAAGTGGGCTGCAAAGTCCTTCTCCCATTTTTGTAGTCCTGGGAATGGAACCCAGGGCCTCAGAGAGTACAGACCAGCACTCTACCAACTGAGCCAAATCCCAGCCCTTTCTGATCATATGTCCTATGAAGAACCATGAAGTTTGACTACACATCCACAGACCACTGATTATTTCACTCTTTCCTGCTTACACGTACATTTCCCCACACCTCAAACCATCCTCTTTCTTTACCCAATGTTGTTGTTAGGTGCCATTGAGTTGGTGCCCAACTCATAATGACCCTGTGTACAACAGGCAAAATACTGCTGTAATGCTTCTCTGCTATTCATAGGGTTTTCAATGGCTGATTGGCTTTGGGGAGTGGGCTGCTGGGTCCTTCTCCCAAGCCAACAGCATTTGGTGTTCCTAGGTGGTCTCCCATCCAAGTACTAACCAGGCCCGACCCTGCCTAGCTTCTGAGATCTAATGGGATCAGATGCCACAGTGGTAGAGCTGCCGGCTCTTTATCCCAAAAGTACCCCTAAACACCACCCACAGGGAGGTGGATTTGAGATTTGCGCCCCCATCTCCTCGTGACTGGCACCTTGTGAATAAATTCTTGCAAAACACATTTCAGTGATTGGTGTAGTGTGCAGCCAGCAAAATCGGTTTCATTCAGCAACACCTTCACTCTACCTCAGCTGCTTTCCCTCAGTTACCCAAATCACATTCAGACTCCAGGGAACTGGGGATTTGATTTTGAAGGTTTTCTCCAATTTGTTTCATTTCCAGTGAAAATGAAAGCAGAGGAAATCATTAGGAAACGTTTAGCATAGTTAAGAGGCTTCCCCACAACACTCTCCTTCCAGCTCTAGCCAAGAAACCTGGGCCAAAATTACACCAAGGCTGTGACTCTTATACCTGCAAACAATCTCAGGCCCTCAGCTCCAGACTCTGTTGGGCTTTCTGCCATGCTCTCCTTGTGACCATTACTTACAACTTTTACAAATAAAAGAATTTAGAGTGTTTGAAAATAAGATTCTGAAAATGACCCCCAAAGCTCCAGACTCAGCTACTAGCTGGCACAAGTCCCTAGAACAATGTCACTTTTTTGTCTTGACAATAATCTGAAAAATCCATGCCCTTCCCATAATCACCTAAGTGCTCCAAAAGCTCTACTTAATGATTGCTTTTATTAATGTCATTAATATTATTAGCCAAAAGCACTTTATCACATAGAGGTGCTGTGCGAGGTGCCACCCAATCACATACCTTACTTCTGTCTTAGAAAATTTTATATTCTAAGACCAAAACGACCTAGTTAGCAAACATTTTTGTATTTATAAAGATGTTTTCAAGCAGAAGAAAGATACCAAACCTATCTACACCTCCCCCTTGGAAAGAAATTCTAGGCCACCAAAGCACATTGAAGCTCTCTTCTAAGAAATTCCCCTTTTTGCTTCTCAGCACCCCATCACGCTATGCCCCAAAGCTAATATTTTCAATATGAAACTAGAACAAAGCACACATCTGGTCATCCAAAGGAGGAAGAGCACCTTGTCATTTACAGAGCCATTCTAAGAGAGCCAATTTCCTTCCCCCCACCCCCACCCCATAGCCAATTACTGTTTTTACTGATAGAACTGAAGACAGAGTGGAGGAAGGGAAAAGAAGAAAAGCATGCCTGGACCAATGATCTGCTTCCAATAATAATCCATGCCATCTGGTCTCTTTCCTGCCTTCCTGACAAATACCCAAAGCACCTACAAGAAGAAATTCAAAAAAGCAGATTCCTACGTGATAATATGCATGATATATATAATTTGCTGCTAAAATGATTGACTGAAAAAGTCAATTCAATCTGTGATAAAGGAAACCATAAATGCCCTCCCTTGACCTCTGAAATATTTAAAATTACTGTGACGATTACCTCATTCTTGTTTGAAAAATCATTAAGGGTTCACCATACAATTTGCAGAATGTCAGGCTTTCTAAGTGGTAATAAAATCTCCAGTTCACTTCAGGAAGGGGATGGAATTGGAATGCAAGTGAGCATGGCTTCAGACATGACTGCTTCCTCTACTTGCAAACCACTCCCCAAGATATTCAGAACTGAATGCCCCTACATTCCAGTTTCTCAAAGCAGATTTCATTTTCCTTAAATGTGAAGCCATTTTGAGAAGACTTATTCACAAGAAACCACCCAGAAGAAGCCTCCCTTTTATTACCATTGCTGTGATTCATTCCAACCAAGCCACGTTTGCACGTCAAAATGTGGCAGAGCGGCTCTATTAATTTGTAGTGATGAATAGTATGGTTAAGTGTTCACACCAGTTTATTGCATCATCCGGTCAGTAAATTGATGGCAGGACAGGGGAAAACTGATTTCTTGCACTTCCTCTCAGTCAAGTGCAGATATCCACAGAGATACAAAGGAGAGGGAAAAAATGTGGGCCAATGGATTTTGGTTTACTTTGCTTTGCTTTTCAATTTTAGGACTACTTTAAAATTTTACATTTTAAAGAAATTAATGTCTTACTCCACATAAAATATTTCCCACTGGAGGTAGACACTTATTCAATATTTTTAGTGCTTACCCTAGGGTGAGTCAGAAGGCTCAGGTTCAAATCCTTGCCCCATATCCCCTCCATTCTCATATCTATTTAAGCCTCAGATTTCCTGTACCAGTAAAGTGAGTGCAGTACTTACATGACATTTATGTGGTGCTTAGAAACTCAAAAGAGATCGTATGTGCATTTAAATATTTACAAATACATGTATATAACACCCAGATATGTGTGCCTATACATACATGTACACAGACATATTTGTATACATACACACACAGGCATACGTACGCACTCACACAGACGCGTGTGAAGTACACCCTGTAGCTGCAAATACCGGGGCTGCAGGTCACAGAGATAAAGCTCAGTGTCTGCTTCCCAGGGGGTCACCATTCAGCAGGACCCCTGTCTTTTATACTTTTTCTCTTGTCTATTGCTCTGTGGAGCCTGCATCCATACCACTGTGGCATCCAATCTCATCAGATCTCAGAAGCTCAGATGGCTGTGTGTGTGTGTGTGTGTGTGGTACTGGGCGTTGATCCTGGGGCCTCGCGCTTCCATGCTTTGCAAGTGCTGGACCACTGAGCTGCACGCCCAGCACTTTTTTTTTTCCCCTTTACTTTCTGAGACAGGGTCTCGCTAAGTTACGCAAACTTCCTCTGGTCTCGAACTTCCGATCCTCCTGGCTCCGCCTCCCAAGCTGCTGGGATTACAGGCGTGCACCACCATGCCCAGCTTCAGATGGCTTTTGAACATGTTTCAGAAGTGACAAATCCCTGGAGAAGGACAGCATATTTGGGAGAGCAGTGGGTCAGCAGAAAAAAGGAAGACCGTTAACTAGATGGATTGACACAGTGACTGCAACAATGGGCTTTAAGCATAAAAAAGATCATGTGCCTAGCACAGTGTCAGAAAGCATTTTGTTCTGTTGTACATAGGGTGGCCATGAGTCAGACTCCATGGTATACCTAACAATAACAACACCTCTTCAAGACCTTTCTCATTTGGCCTACAAGCAGGGTTGAGCCTGGTTAGTACTTGGATGGGAAACTGCCTGGAACACCAGGTGCTATAGGCTTGGGAAAAGAACCTGGCATCCCACTCCCAAAAATAATCAGCCATTGAAAACCCTATGAATAGTAAAAAAGCACTGGCAATAGTGCCGGGTATGGCACAGTGTTAGGAAGTGTTTCATCTGTGATACATAGGGTCACTTTGAGTCACATCCAGCTCAACGGCATCTAACAACAATTGCTCTATAAACTGCATATTAGCAACATGTTCTCAGAAGTCACAGTACCAGCACAAGAGGATCGACTTTGGAAAATCCTTGTGGACATGGATTCTCTTAAATTAAGCATCTTCTTTCTCCAGAAACTCTTTATTCCATATGATAAAGCATTGAATTATACATAATTCCCTACAGCTCTTCAGTGAAAAGTAAAGATGGCACATTGAAGACAAAAGTGTGCCTGACTCATGCCATGATATTTTCAGTCTCATCATATGCTTGTGAAAGCTGGACAGTGAATTAGAGAGACAGGAGAAGAACTGATGCTTTTGAATTATGGTGCTAGAGACAAATATTGAATATACCACGAACTACCAAAAGAACCAACAGATCCATCCTAGATGAAGTACAACCAGAGTGTTCCTTGGAAGCAAGGATGGCTATACTGCGTCTGATGTCTTTTGGACATGTTGTCAGGAGGGACCAATCCCTGGAGAAGTACATCATGTTTGGGAGTGTGGTGGGTCAGCAGACAAAAGGGAGAACCTCAACTACATGGACTGACACAGTGACTGCAACAATGGGCTTAAGCATAAAAAAGATCATATGCCTGATGCACAGCATCAGGAAGTATTTAATTCTGTTGTACATAGGGTCGCCATGAGTTGGACCCAACTTCATGGCACCTCACAACAACAACAACAACAGCTCTTCAAGACCTTTCTCATTTGGCCTACATGCAGAAATATGTCCACATCTATAATTCCTGCTTCCCAATTCCATAAATTTTGACTGTTCCTTACTCTCCCATCACACATCATTGGGTTGCTACCCCTAACTCAAAAGAGAATTTTGATCCCTTTCTTTTGGTCTGTCTCTCCTGTCCTGCTCTGGCCATCATCAAATTGTCTTCATAGCCAAGAGAATGCCCTCACTGACGGTCTGGCTGCACAAGTCCACAAGCTCTTGACCTCAGTGAGTTGTCAACTCTCATTCATTCTTATAGCCATACCCTGGACCTTATTATTGTAAGAAAGCAAAGGCCAAAATGTCCATTTCTGCCCAAAGCCATTCTTTGTAGCCAACTCATCCCCTTAGGTCCAGTCTACCTTTGTGTTGTCATACCCCATCAGGACTCCCAGACTCTTCTTGTTGTTGTTGTTGTTGTTAGGTGCTGTCGAGTCGGTATCCGACTCATAGCAACCATCTGTACAACAGGGGAAACACTATTGTCAGTGCCTCTCTGCTGTTCATAGGGTTTTCAATGGCAGATTGATTTTTGGGAGGGGGTTGCCAGGTCCTTCTCCCAAGCCTACAGCTTCTGGTATTCCCAGGTAGTCTCCCGCCCAGGTACTAACCAGGCCCGACCCTGCTTAACTTCCGAGATCTGACAGGATCGGATGCCACAGGGCTATGGCTGCAGGCCCCAGATTCTTAGCTGTCCTCTTTTTCTCTAGCCTGTCACCTCTCGCACTATTATTGATCCTCTCTTATCCAGCTCTGTTTCCATAAGCTGTCTCTTCATTTTGCCAAAATACTCAACTTATTTGAACTTCTCCCCATCCTTCTGCAGCACCCTCCCTGCTGATGCTTAACCCTGAACCCATGCAACCTTCCACCTTCTCTGGTTAGCCTCATGTGCCTGTTGAGTGGTCCTGCAGGAAAGCATGCAGAAGCCTAAGCTGAAGTCACTGCACAAGTAGGAATCATGAAGGACATCTGAAATTCACCTGGAATCATGAAGGACATCTTGCCTCCCCTGATCACTTTTCTCTCCTATTCTTCCACAGTAGCTATTCCAAAACCTCACTTTTTTCAGTCTCCAACCTACACACCTTATCCATTGCACTTTGTAGATTAACTAGCATCTTGCTTCACAAATAAATGTCATCCACATAAACTCCCTCAACCCACCTATACCAATGCACATTTATATTGTGTCACTCAGTATCTCATCACTGTGATAAAGGACCTGATGTAAACAACTTACTGGGGGAAAGATTTATTTTGGCTCACATGTCAGAGCGTTTTAGTCCATCATGGTGGGAGGTCATGGCAGAGCTCACATCACGGCAGCCAGCAAACAGAGTGAGAGGATGTCTGCACTAGCAGGCTTCTTTCTTCTTCCCCTTTTATTCCACCCAGCCCCCAGCCTATAGTGTGGTGCCGCCCACTTTCAAGGTGGGTCTCCATAGCTTAATTAATCCTCTCTGGAAACACCCTCAGACCCACCCAGCATCAGTGTGCTTTAGTGATCTCCCAGTACTTCTCAATTTAATCTAGTTGATAATTAAGATGAACCACCACTCACATTAATTCTCACTTCTTGAATCAGGGAAAGGAAACTTCTACTGATTCATTCAAATATCTATGTTTTTTTAAACTAAAATCTTCTCATCTGGGTACCTATGCCATCAATCAATTCCAGTCTCTCCTGTATTAAATCTTTCCCATTCTTTCCACCTGTTTTCTCACTCTGTCATCAAGTCTATCAGTGAGGAAAATTTTCATCTTAAATAGACCAGTCATTTTCCTTTACCCATTCCTTTTATATTTAAGTCCTGCTTTTAAAAAAAAAAAATCTTTGCCTGTATTCTAAAAGCCTTATTCATTTATCTTTTAAATTTGACCAAATTAGATCTGAAATTCACCTGGAATCGATTTGTGCAACAGTATAAAGTAGGATATTATTCAACTTTTTATCCCTAGCACCTAACACAGTATCTAGAATTCAGTTCATTCTTAATCAGTATTGTCAGAATTAGTGACATGGCACTGAGGAATAGCAAATATGGGGTCCAGGCTGTGCGACATTGCAAATCTTCCCTGAGAACATCATATATTCTGGGGGCAGTTCACCCCCTGCATAGTCAGCTTCTAATAGTTATTCATCCAGTTCATAATCTTGTACTAGAAGCCAAAACCTCAAAACTTTTGTTGGCCCTCTGTGATTAAAGGAGTGTCATCTTGGAAAAACTGTAAGCACTTTACATTCCAACATGCATTTCTAGGCACTAAAAAACTTCCATAGATATAGAAGTCTCTTCAACCACAAAAACAGACTGCATGAAAAGTAGAACCCCTTTGAACCTCTTTTAAATAAATAATTTTTTGTCAAAACAAAGACACAGAGTGTGATAAGTAGAAACCCAGCCTGCTTCTCACTTCCTAGAGGTCATTTTTAAGAAATATCAGAAAAGATACATAGTTGTCACCTAGTCACAGTGTGCTGGACCTATTTATATATTAACATACCATTTTATTTCCTCTATGACCAAGGTGCTCCCATAGGTTATTTCCCTCTGGGACCGAAAGATATTGAAATACAATATAAAAGGTGGTAAGATAATAAAAGAGGCATGATAAAACTTTAGCCTTGATCCAAAAGAGAGTGGAAAACTACATTTGAGACTAATGAAAAAAGATACAATAGCAGACCAATGACAGAGAAAATGATTTTCTCAGGGGCCAGAAAAGTTGGTTGGGAGCCCAGGTCTAAGATAGTGGCTGAAAAACAGAAGAAAGGGTAATGCCTTATGCATAGTTTAAAGAGAGTCTGAGCTTTGTTCTGATTCTATGTGCAACATAAAGGGCACAGCAAGAAACCGTACTATAGGCTCTCTGGCTTGCAGCTGCAGGAAAGCAAAGGTCTGACCATGAGCCAAGCAACCTAGCCCAGGGGAGAGTCGAGGGAGAGATGAACAGCTCTGCTCTCCTTGTTGCCTCTCTGAGCTGACAGCAGTGCAGACCCATGAGTGGTCGACTAGGCAGATACACTTGGAACCAAATCAAAGTCATCAAACTGAACATTGAGACCTTTCTTTGAGAACTAAGGAACCCCAGCTCAGAGTCCTACAGTACCCTGAAAAGAATAAAGAATACAAGCACAGTGGTACCTTGGCACTTGAGCACAATCCATTCTGGAAGGCTGGTCGTGTTGGCAGTTGGAGTGTTGAGCACTTTCTTCCCATAAGAAATAACATAAATGTATTTATTGGTTCCTGCACCACACTGAATGGGTGATTCAGACTCATGTATGCCGCTCGTGTGCTTAGCAGTATGTTCTTTTTTTACTTCCTTATTGTTTTGTTTCTCTCTTTCCTTCACTTTTAGTGCTAGAAAATTTCTTAGGTGCCATGATGACCATAGGGTACACATTTAAAAAAATAAAATCATGAGATCTTGAACACAGCACCAAAACAGTTCTTTACTGCTTGAAATCAATATGCAAGGTGATGTTTTCCCCTTTGTTTCACCTGGAAGCGTCACTGGTAAGCATGGCATCTCATACAGGTCTTACCATGGTGCATGAGTGCTGAGCAAGTGTCTGAACACCACACCAGGATTCTCTCAAAAACACTGGTCAAGGACCAAAATGTGCAATCACAGCGCAGTTTGAGGGCTGAGGTACCAAATACTCTGGTGTCCTATGGTATTGTCTCCTCTCCAACAGGGATCACCAAATGCCTGACAGACTCAGATGACACAAGAACACCAACTCAAGTGGCCTGATAAATATTTATTGAACACTTGTTACAAGCAGATCTGTCAGCAGAGCGAGCACTGTGATTCATCAAACTGGCTCACGATTTCCAGCAATCAGAAGATCTGAATTCAAGTTGAAACTCTTCCCCTTATTAGCTGGTGAGACCCCTGTCAGATTGTTTATTCCTTTAAGCCTCACTTTGGTCATCTGCAAGAATAAACATCTGGATTAAATGCCTGAACTCCCTCCAGCTCTGAAACCTCATGGTGCATTTTCTGAAGACATTTAGCTCCCAAGAGGGCTCAAGTTAATCAGCTCACACTATCCATCATTTCACTGTCTGAGGTTTTATTTCCCTAATCAAATCCAGATCAATTTTCAGCCTCTCTCTGTCTCTTACTTGCAATCCAATAAAACCTATATGGATTTGTTTTGTTTGTCACTTAATGTCATTATTCATTCTAACAATCACTGCCTGACCAGTTCCCTGCATGGAACATAATCAGCTATTAAGGAGCTACAAAAGCATAGTTTCCATTCTCTTTTTGTCTGAGCTGGATTGACTCTAAACTGATTAAAATATCTCAGAATCTCAGATGCAGTTTTTAAAATGCAACAGATTTTCAAGACTCCCTCATGACCATGCCATGCCAAAAGAGTTGCCAACTCTTCATCACCGCCAAGGAACACAAATAAACAATCCTGACAGTGGTTTTGAAAGGAGAAGTGGATGCCCGGTTCTTAGCATGACTGGGTCACCCTCATCTACTGACTTCTAGGGGATTCATAAGAGACAAAGGCTGATATCTCAAATTTCCCCCAAGATGGAATAACATTCTCAACAAGACTTCTCACGTAGCACCATTTTCCCATACTTCACATTAGTGGTTTGGATATAAGGTGTCCCCCCAAAAAGTCTCATGTTTTAAAGGCTTGGCTGACAGGCAGCAGGCTTTCAGGAAGTGATTGAATCATGAGGGCTCAAACCTCCTCAGCAGATTAATCCATAGAGGGACTCCATTTGAAGGTGTTACTGGGAGGCAGCGGAAAGTAGGAGGTGAGGCCTTGTTGGAGGAAGCAGGCCACTGGGGGAGTGTCCTGGAAGGGTAAGTCATGACCCCAGCCCCTTCCCTCTCTCCCTGCTTCCTGACTGTCCTGACCAGAGCAGTCTTCTCTGCCACGTGCTGCTGCCATGACGCGGTGCCTCACCATGGCCCAGAAATAACAGCGCTAAGCAATCATGGACTGAAACCTCTGAAACTGTAAGCCAAAATAAACCCTTCCTTCCTTAAGTTGTTTTCTCAGGTATTTTGCCACAGCAGTGTAAAACAGATGGACACAATGGTCATCATCACCACCCAGCATGCCTTCTCACTCCCAGATATCATCTCACCTATATCTACTTCCAATCTTGCACACACCCTACAAATGCCAATAAAATCAGCCACAGTATTTCTAGATGTCAATAATACTGTGCTTTGATCCCTTGGTTTTCTCAGAACTAAGACAATGTGGTCATGGGACCAGATGGAGATAGTTCCTGGCAATTATCCAAGATCATAATGACTTCAGTGACCAACTGGCATAGCCAGGAACAAAGTGCGAGCATCAAAGCCATATGAGGTTATGAACATCTGTTCTTTGGTTTCATTCCTTTGGAATAAATGGTTATCTTATCCTTTTCCATTAACTCATAAGACCCATAAATGAAAAACTGTGTGCCTTCCCTTCCCATTTGTGTTAGTCAGCTTTCCATCTCTATAACAAATACCTGAGATAATTGGCTTATACAAAGAAAAGATCCACTTTGGCTCCTAGTTTCAGAGGTTGCAGTCCATAATTGGTTGGCCCCATTACTTTCAGGCCTAGGGGGAGTCAGCACAATATAATGGAAACATGTGGCAGAGCAAAACTTCTCATATCATACCCAGGGAGCAAAACAGAGTAAACAGGGGTTGAAGCCCCACTATCCCTCTTGAGGACATGCCCCAATGACCTAAAGACCTCCCACTAGGCTCCACCTCCTAAAGATTCTATAGTCTCCCCACCGTGCCATGCCAGAGACCAAGCCTTTACCACATGGAGCTTTGTGGGACACATAAGATCCAAATTATAACATCATCCCACACTGGAATTAATGTCACATCATGATTTATCAAACATTATTACTATGGTAACTATGATAATGCAAAATCAGACAAAGGTTGCCAAATCCTAGCGAGGTTAACAGGTACCAGGGACCTGGACCTCATGTTTCCAGGCAAGATCCCAATCAAGATCCCAATCAAGATCCCAGCCATCATTTACAGGATAAAGGATGCTGCCTTCACTATCCAGCCTGTCCTGCTGAGCTCCAGGAACAGAAGCTCCTTCTTGGATGAGACGACTCTCTCAACACAGCTACACAAGTCAGGCTGGTGACAAGAGAATTTCCAGGACAATGCATATGACTTTAAGCCCATGAGCCAACATCTCTGTTTGGAGGCAGGTCCCCTACATTTAATCAAAGTCGTTTTTTTTTCCTGGCCTGGTATAAAATTAATTGCAATGTTTCTACTCTAAAAGAACAGAACACAGAAACAAAGCTGTTTGATCACCCACTCACCTGTCTTCAGATAAAGAGGCTTTTTGTTGTTAGGCTTGTAAATTTTCCTTACTTTAAGGGTAATGAGACTCAAATTTTGACTCAGGAGGATTTCCTGATAATAGCTCAGCCAGAAAAATCAAGAGCAAGTTGTCTGTCTTTGATATCAAAACGTTACTATTCAGTAATCAAGTAGCCATTAAAAAATTGCATAGGGCACATTATGCTCTCCAAGGAACTGTGAGCCCCTGGAAAACTCACAGGCCACTGTGGGGCCTCAAATGAACTCAAGCACTCAAGGAAGGCCACCTGCTGTTTGCTCTGAACTTTTTAATCTTACCTACTGCTTCAGGAGCATGGAACAAAGGGGACTGACCTTGAGGTACTGGTAAGATTCCTAAGCAAAGCAACAGGGAAGAGGCAGGCAGGTAGATGAAAGAGCATGAGCAAAACAAGTCAAGGCAATGTGCATGTGAGAATAGTGAACAAATGCAACTCATTTGGAGTGGACTTGGAAGGAGTACTGGGAAATTAGAATTCATTGAAACTTCCCACCATGAGTGGAATTTGTTGAACATTTACAAACAACAATTACACAGCCCCACTGACCCCTAAGGTAGAGGACACATTTTTTGGTAAGGATTCTTATATTCTTCAGAAGCTACTTGATCAATACAAATCTAAGGTAGCACTTGGTCCCTGTTTCTATTGCAGGTCATTACACTGCCATCGTTTGATGGTAGACCATAGGCTCCATGACAGCAGTGACTGTCTTACCTATCTTTTCATCGACAGTACTTGGCACAGTGCCCAAAACACAGCGGGTGCTCAGTAAATGTGGAATTAATTAATCAATGATGTAATGGATATACTCATACATCTCTACTCTTTATGGTTACTCATACCATGCAAATGGTACTGGACAACAATTGGATTTCATATGGAAAGACATTGTATGTAGTGGCAAAGATGGTAGTAGTAGAAGCAACAAGAGAATTTGGAGATATTGTTATTCTGTAGTGAGCAGGGCCCAACAGTGAGGGCTTCTTTCTGAACCAGACCTTCTGGACACCTGAACCAAGAAACACAGAAGAGTTAAAGTAGAAGACTTCTTGCCAAAGAATGCTTAAAGCATAACCTATTATTCAAGATTGGTTCTCAATGGTTTTATAGCAAAACACAAGGTTTTGTAAATTGCCATCACAGCTAAGCAAATTGATCATCTGGAATCTGTAGCTGGCTTGTGAGACTGTATCTAGTGAAGCGGGGTGGGGGGGGGAGCTCGGCAGCATGTTTGGCTCAGCTGCCTATAATTTTAAGCGCTTAATGGGATGATAATTTGCTGTTCAGTATGTTCATTTTGAAAAGCTTTTCTCATTCAGAAGGGAAAATGGATAAAACCAAGGCTTTCTGCTCCAAATCTGTGTGGATATATCAATATCCTTCTACCAAGGAAACAGGTGGTTAAGAAGACATGGAGACATGGAAGACACAACTCATGTCGCACCGAAAAATGTGCACTCTCTGTGGTTGTTTCTATTAACTGAGAAGCTTACTACCATAGTAACTAAAGTCCTAGATCCTCTATACTATCCACCCCAGTCCTTAACAGCCCCCCAGGAGATTTCCCAGCACTATATAACTGAAGGAGAGGCACTGATATGTGCGTGTGCGTGTACCGTCCACATTCACGTATGTCTAGTGATTTGAGCTGGCGTTTCCTGACAAGAGTTTATGCAAAACGGTGGTATAGAATGCTTTCCATTCAAATTAAATACTAACAGTTTCTAATGACATTAATTTAGTTGATTTCTTCCTTTATACACCTCATGGCTTCACACATCTCTTCTTTTCTCTCTTCTGACTCTTGTATCTGAAACTAATTCTGAAGAACTCAGGCTGGTCTTTATATGCATTTGTAAGTTCCTCAAGATAGATCATGTTTTTATATTGCATAGTTCCAAAGTTCAAAGATGCCAAAACATGAGCTTTTTACAGGTGCTAGATTCCAGTGTATTCTACTATTCCACATGAAGAAGAAAGAAAGTGACAAAACTGGGGAAATAATGTTCAGGAAGAAGACTAAGACTGTTAAGGGTAAGGGGTAACCTATATGAATAATGCTTATCAAATTGCATATATGAAAATTGTCACAATGAAAAGCATGTCAAAATGAATCACATTATGATGTACATTAAAAATTTCTAATTAAAAAAAAGAAAATTTTTCCAACTTATCAAGCATTGACAGAGCCCCACCTAGGGATGGTAAAGGATAAAAAATATTATTATTAACAATAATTCCTGCCATTCATTTATTCTTTTATTATTTGACTCTCTCTGGCTGGTATCAGGCATTGCTGTTAGTTAAAAATTCAAGATGAATAAGACGTGGTGCCACTCTCCAGAAACATGTACTCCAGGAAATTACCTCCCAAAAATGGTGAACCATTATACGCTTACTGTTGTCCAGAGAAAGATGGGGATATGAGGGAAAGACAAGATTTTAGCTGTACCTGTAATGCCATATTTCTTCATGAAACCTAATTAAAAAACAACATAAAAATTTGCTAAATCTGGTGTCACACACATGAGAATATGCTATATTATTTTTCTGCCTTTTTCTATATATTAGAAGGAGTACACAGTTAAACATTTTGAGAACTAGTGATGACAATGATGGTGGAGGTGATGATAATGATGGTGATGATGATGGTGATGACGAAGATGTGGCAAAAGCAATGTTCAAAATATGTAGAGTGTCTTATGGAAGTACATGGGGAAGGGGCTTACAGTCCACCCTGGTGAGAGTAGGACTTGTAGCCTCCCTTCAGGGAGCCTGGGGCTGAAATGATAGCCCCAACATTGGAGTTAGAGTCTTTGCTAAAAACAAAATTAACAACAACAACAAAAATCTAACTGGGGAAATCAGCAAGGCAGACAGCCAGGCAGAGAAGCCAGTCTATTCCTGCTGTTGTAACAGAAGGATCTTTAAAGTGGGTAATTTATACATAGTAGAAACTTTTGTTCTCCTAGTTCTGGAAGCTGGAAGCCCAAGATCAATGCATCAGCAGATTTGGTGATGGCTGTACCTCATGAATGGCACCTTCTATGGGTCCTCACCTGCTGGGAGCATAGAAGAGATGAATACCGTGTCCTCACATAGCAACAGGGCAAAAAAATAGGACAAACTTACTCCCCTTATTGTTTTTATAAATGTACTAATCTCATCCATAAAGGTAGAGACCTCATGATCTAAGCTCCTCCCCAAAGCCCCACCTAGTGGGGAACACGAATATTCAGGCCAGAGCTTAGTTGTGCTAACCAGAGCCCCTGAGAGAGCTGCCATTAGATCAGTTTGTCCCCTACTCCCCGCCAGTGAATTTGAAGTTCAACTAACTATTCTCTTGGTTTCTTGCTGGTCTCCAATTCCTTGCTGGGAGTCAGACTCTCTGATGAAGACAGATCACTCCGCAACTTGGCCAAAGAACCCCGGTGCTAACTCCATCCTATGCTGGACCTCTGCTCACTACAGTCTCTGGACATTTCAACTTGAACTACTAACCCATTTGGGCAGCCTCTTCTCAGTTTGTGCCTTGTCTCCTTCCTCCTTGCTGTCTCTCTACCATGGGGTTCTAAGATGGCCCTCAGGTTAAGTCATGAAAGAATGACCAGATTGTCAGTACATGATTGACCCCTCATTGAAGAGCCACTATGAACTCACACACAACAGGCCGGTGCTTTTCAAACATTGGTTCTGGAGCCTAATTGCAAATTAACCATAACCTTTGCTGTGAACAGCAGGGACATGGTCTTAACCCAGAAGAGAAGAGGAGGGCAAATATAAGCCTACCAAGTTGGGAGGAGTTCCTGTTCAACCTCTCAGCTGCCAGCTGAGAGGGAGGCAAGCCAAACACCACCTTTGTGTGACTGCAAGCCCTCAACCAACAGTTGCTTCAGGGCAAGTGACAGGGTTTGACTGAGACAGTAACCAGGGCAAAGGGCATCCTAGACAACACAGCCAGTATGATACATGAGCTAGAAATTGCTGGGGAGAAACTCAACACCCTGTAAACTGAGAACTTCAGCTATGCCTGCAAAGGCACATATCATTGCTGTTATGGTGGTTGTTAGGTAGCATTGAGTTGGTGTCTAACTCATAGTGACCCTATGTACAATAGGTGAAACAGTATTGTTAGTGCTTCTCAGTTATTCATAGGGTTTTCAATGGCTGATTGTTTTTAAGGAGTGGGTTGCTGGGTCCTTCTCCCAAGCAAACAGCACCTGGTGTTCCCAGGCGGTCTCCTATCCAAGTACTAACCACC
Organism: Pedetes capensis; assembly: GCA_007922755.1. Taxonomy (NCBI): domain Eukaryota; kingdom Metazoa; phylum Chordata; class Mammalia; order Rodentia; family Pedetidae; genus Pedetes; species Pedetes capensis. The sequence continues at coordinate 3,538 of VMDO01022744.1, read as the reverse complement.
TCTGTTTAGCTTCAGAGATCTAACAGGATCAGATGCCACAATGGTATGGCTGCAGGCACAAAGGCAGATAGGAAAGACATAAAAGCCACTCAAGGACTTTCATCAAAAAAAAAAAAAAAAAAAAGGAATGAGTGATACTTCTATGCAAAAACTTGGTTGCTAATTGTATATTCTGTATTAAAATGAGTTAAACATTATTTTTGACTTTTTTCTTGTTGTTGGTTGTGTTTGGGGTAATCAGAACCATTTTGAACCAGAATTCAATTTGAGTATCACAACATTCTCAGAAGTTAGGCACTAGTCCACCAAGTTCAAATTACAGATTAAAAACAAAAATATATACATACAAACATAAGTTTGATTAAAGGATTTTTCTTCATAAGGCAATTGGAGAGCCTATTAAGATTTTTTAAAATTTAGCTTTTTCACAAAAAGAAGCAATAAAGCTAAAAAGAAAAATAATTACTAGAAAAAGATTTCCCCATCAATTCTGACTAACATGTAAAGAGCTCACTCAAATTAATTTGTAAAAATAGATATCCCACTAGACCTCAGCAGACACAGACAATACACACAAGAAGACATATAATTGGTAAACTACCTGAAAAATGATTACCTTTGTTAATCAAAAACATTATAAGAAAATTACACTATAAATATCACCTCATGTTCACTACAATTAATATCCAATCTGGCAACTGACCGGGCAGAAGGTGATTCACTTGCACACTGTTTCTGGTAATTCGTAGCAATACAAATCCTTTTTGGAACCAATATAGCAATCTATGTCAAGACTTAAAAATACTCATTCCCTTGACTCACTCTCTGGAAATACTGAAAGAAGTTATTTAAAAGAAGAAAAAAGCTATTAAAAAGATATTCACTGCAGTTTTTTATAACAAGCATTGGAAGTATTTAACAATGAAGGATGGTTAACTTAATCACGGTACATCCACACTGAAATAATGCTGCAGATACAAAATAGCACTGATGAAGGGAAACAATGTAAGAACATATTTATCATAGAACTTTAAGTGAAAAAAATACAGTATACAAAATTCTACTCATGCACTGATTATAATTACACTAAAGCATGTAGACAGGTGGTGAAAACTAAAAAAAAAAAAATTAAAATTAAAGTCAGTTGTGGTTGAGCAATGCACTTATTAGATTTTTATCTAATTTTTTTTCTGTAATATTTCCAGAGTATTTGTACCACAGATGCAACAGTTCTATAATAGCCTGCCATGAAAGCGTGAGCAGGTACAGCCATATTTCCCATTGTGAGCTTCCACGCAAAGCATCAGAATGCAGCAGTTTTCATTGCTGCCTCAGGGATGCTGTCCTTGGCTTCCAAATAGCAAAGATGTTCCAGTTCCCCCTCAGTCACTTCATTCATGGTTAAGGAAGGAAGCACAGCTACCAGGCAGGGTGATAACAGATGTCCAGGCCTTGAGCCATCCTGTAGCCATTGTTTTTCATTCACGTGGATATGTGCTGGACCTAGCAGATGAAACTAGACCTACACCTTCCCTGTGGGTTGTTGCTGGATTTTTTTCCCCTGCTGTTGCTGTAACAGCTAAGTGCCAATTATCTTTCAAGCATGAAAGCAAATATTGTGATAATCCAATGAGCACTACCAATGTCAGAGGACAATGGTCGACTGTCCAGCCTGGCCTGGCATTGTCTTTATTACTTGTAACAGCTCTCATAAAGGGAGGCCAAGTCAGTGCCAAGCTCAGTACTGACACATTCATCACTTTGCATTCTTTATTTTCTTGTTTATCTCTTAACATTCTGTCTCTGCTCCTCCTAATTCCAGAGGAGGTAAATTTGCTTTTCTTCACCTACAAAAAGCTCCATGAAAGCATCTACCTCTTCTCATGCCCTTACTTACCATGGGGTTATACAAAGACAGTCTTCAAACTTTTGATGGCCTGATTGTTCTGTGGGTATATTACTCAGGATTTTCTAGAGACACAGAACCAATAGGAGATAGATGATTGATAGATAGATAGATAGATAGATAGATAGATAGATAAAAAGATAGTAGATATATGATTGGTTTATGATTCATGATAGATAAATAATTTTAAAGAATTGGCTCCCATAATTGTGGAAGCTGGCAAGTCCAAAATCTGCAAGGGTCATCTAACAGGCCAGAGGCCTACAGAAGAACTAATGTTGCAACTGGAGTCTGAAGACAGTCTATAGACAGAGTTCCCTATTCATCAAGGGACCTCAGTCTGCATTTTTGTAAAGTGTTCAACCGTTTGGATGAGGCCTACTCATATTATGAAAGGAAATCTGCTTTGCTCAAAATCTACTGATTTAAATGTGAAGCTCATCTACAAATACCTTCATACCAACATCTAGGCTAGTGTTTGAATAAATATCTGGGAACTATGTCCTAGTCAACAGCAAGATCAGTGAGCAGATATTACAAGCATGCATGTTTTGCGACCTGATAAGAGTTGTTCAAAGTAATGTGCTCCTTGTCCCAAGAATGTTTAAATTCCTACTGGATGATCTCCTTTAGGGATATTACAGAGAAGATAACTTTCCTGCATAGGAAGTGGACTATAGACTCTCCAGTGACCTCTAAACATTCTCCTCATTCTAACATCCTATTAGTATATGGTTACTATAGATAATTTATGCAAATTACCTTTACTCCAAAAAAAAAGTTAAATGTTAAAAAATTTAACCTCCACCTTATCATTTTATGAATAAAGAAAGTGAGATTTCAGGGGCTCACTGGCTTGACCTAGGGCTGTAATGCAGGCCTCCCAATTTGAGCTCTTTCCACATCAACATGAAAAGAGATGCTACCAAGATGTTTCAAGACAATCACTGGCCATACATTGTGTACTAGTCAGCTTCTGATACCTGAGGTAAATCAACTTGAAAAGAGGAAGGGATTTTTTGGCTGACAGTTTTAGAGTTTCAGTCCATTGTCCCTTGGCCTTGCTATAGCCTTTGGGCCTATGACAGCAGAGTACTTTATGGCAGGAGTGTGGTAGAGCTGCTTATCTCAGGGAAGCCAGGAAGTAAAGAGACAGGAAGGGGCTGGGGTCCCAATATCGTCTTCAAGTGCACATCCTTGGTGACCTAATCTCCTCCCACTAGGCTCCAGCTCTTAAAAGTTCCACTCCCTCCCAATAGTACCATGGGCTGGGATCAAGCTGCTAACACATGAGTCTTTGGTGGACATTCTAGATTCAAACTGTAACACACTGTCACTTCTTGAATAATTTCAAGTTTCTTCCATCAATCTATCTTCATCAATCTATCTTCAAGAAGGAGCAGCTCCTATATGAGTAAATCCTACCAGGGGCTCCAAGAACAAACAGGGCTCACTGACAAAGGAAGTGAAATATATGTTGGGTTAGCACCAATGCTCCTCTTGATCAGCATGGAATCTTGCCCAACCTAAGAGCACCACAATGGGCTTCAAGAGAAAAGAGACTTGAAGACATGGAGCCCAGATCATCAGAGAGGAAACGATGGCAGAACCTGAAAAGGAAACCCCAGCCAT
>VMDO01022743.1:20000-32888 GCA_007922755.1 Pedetes capensis | reverse complement strand
CACCACCACCCCCATCTATAGTGTGTGTTTTATAATTTATATTTGATAGCTCAGTAGTAAGTTCTTTATATAATGATTTCTGTATAAAGTTGGAGCCAGGAAACTGATGTCTTATTTCAAGTTCCTCAACTTGACCATTCCCATACAGCCAACTTGCTGGAGTTTAGCTCAGTTGAGAGAGAGGTGCTATACACTTTGTGAGGACCTGCGTTCAATCTCCAGTGCTGTAAAAATGGGAGAAAGATGTGGCAGTCCACTCTCGAAACAAACAGCCATTGAAAACCCCATGAGGGTCCCTGTGAGTCAGACATGGCTGTACAGCACCTAACAAACAATGTATCCAGTGTTGCCTTAAACAAGATAACTTCTTCCTGAAGAATGCCATTGAGACATCAAGATCTTAATTCTAGCCAAAATAAGCAGAGGAGAAACATTATTAAAAAGTACAATTAGATATGAAGAACAACCAAATTCATGATTTTAAGCAGAAAGTCAATCTAAATATTTAAATAAGCAAAATACTGAAACAAAGAATGGTAAGGCTACTGAAAGGAAATGAGAAGTGAAATAAGGCTAGATATAAGCAGTCTTCCAAGGAAGATAATTCAATTTTGAAACATGGCAAAACAAATATTGAATTGTTGGACTCTGAGTCTCCCTAGAGAACAAAAGATGCCAATTTTATACAGGTACTCCCTTATCTTGTTCCTCAATACCTTGTTTTCCATCTTTTCCTTACCTGGACTTCATGTTGCTGCTGTGCTAGTACTAATGGAAATTATTTTCATTACATTATTTTTGTTAAGAAGGAAAGATATTGTTGATGGAGCCCAAATTGTTGTTATTGTTGTTAGGTGCCATCAAGTAGTTTCTAACTCATAGCAACCCTCACAGGGTTTTCAACAACTGATTGTTTCTGGATTGCCATGGGAGTGGATTGCCATGTCCTTCTCCCATTTTTCTGGTGCTGGGAATCAAAACCAGTACCTGGAAGACTGTAGAGCTCTACCAACTAAGCTAAATCCCAGCCAGGAACCCAAATTACTCTGCACCTTAAATTGGCTATACCTAATGTAAACAACTTCATCCCATTATATATTGACACTACTCTATAGTATAAAATCAGAAGTCCAGTTGCCTTCTTGTCCATGGCATTGTGCCCATTTATATTTCTGAACTTTTGTTTTGCTTCCTAGTTTTACAGGAACGCCACCATTATGCTTGTCATATAGCTGATTACTGTACATCTCTCCAAATTTTACCTTATTGATGTTCTAAAAACCTTCTATAAACCTACTAAGTTATATTATATAACCATTCTTTATTTGATTTATGTATAATAAGATTTTATTTCCCAAATAATTTGTAGATTCACTAAAATTGAATACTTTTCTCTAATATATTTCTTGATAACCCTTCAATACAAGGTAAATGTATAGTACATATATTACGTTACTAGCAATTAATTCTTTGAGGATAGGATAAGTGACAAAGTAAGTTTCTATAAAACTGCCACACTCATAGAAATTACCATTATTCTTTACTCAGAGGGAAATGAGAAGTCAGTGCAACCCATATTTTTCTGTATGATAATGGCAGGAGAAATGTTGTGTATATAGGAAATATACTTTAATATAAGTCATAGTATGAGTACTGTCTGGGTTGCAATTGGAAATGGTAGAGTGATGATATAAAGGAAATTTATAGGGGTTGGAATCTCCTGGAAAGCAAAGATTAGTCCTGCCACCACCCACAGTAACCAGAATCCTGCGATGTGCTCAGATTAACTAATGCCCATACCAAGTGGAAAAAAAGTCTGTATCCTCTGACAGTGCTTAAACACAAACTGATTTTATTTGCTTTTTTTTACTTCCTCTTTTCCTTATATTTATATGATCAAATGATATCATTTTTTTATCAGACTGCACTTTAAAATTTTATTGTAAAGGACAACAATTTAACAACTCAGTGGACATTTTTTTTCCTCACTATAAAGGGAATGAGTCTCACATTCACTCTTTTTCTATTGTTTTTATGGTACTGGAAGTTTGAACCTAGGGCTTCATGCATGTTTTGCAAGCACTGTACCATTAAACTGCAACTCTATCTCATTTTTTTACTTTTGATTTTGAGAGAGGATCTTGATAAGTTATGGCCTTTAATTTTTGTACGTGTGATCCTCCTGCCTCCACCTCCCGAGTTGCTGGAATTATAGGCATGTACCACCATACCTGTGTGTGGGTTTAGCTCAGTTGGTAGAGCTCTGCACTGCAGTCTCTGAGGTCCCCAGTTTGATTCCCAGCATCACAAAAATGGGAAAAGGACCTGGCAATTCACTCCCAAGGCAATCCTGAAACAGCCAGCCATTGAAAACCCTATGAGGGTCGCTATGAGTGGGATACCGGCTCTACGGCATCTAACAACAACAACAACCACCATCACCATACCTAGCTTCGCATTCATTCTTAATATAAAACTTCCTTTCTCATAATGCTGTTCATTAATGTATTCAAACTGTCTTTGAACAAAAGTGTAACAACCTCATGTAGGTAACATTACTTATTAAATTTATTAAGTGTAGATTTTATGTCTTAACCCAGATGGCTCCCCACACATTTTTATTTGGGCAAAGTAGAAAATCACTATAGAAAAGGATAAAAGGATTTCTAATAAAGGAAAAAACGATAACTATTAGGGCTGGATTTAGCTCAGTTGGTAGAGTGCTGTGCTGCAGTCTCTGAGGTCCTGAGTTCGATTCTCAGCACCGCAAAAATGGAAAAAGGGCCTGGCAATCCACTCCCAAGGCAATCCCGAAAATAGCCATTGAAAACCCTATGAGGGTCGCTATGAGTCAGATACTGACTCGATGGCAACCTAACAACAATAACAACATTGAATACAAAAATACTTTACCAAAATGATTAAGAGTGTACATGTAAGTGTTGATATTTCTTATATTTTTCTCTTTTGGGTTTATAAAGTGTTGGCAGCAAGACTTGGAGTTTTCAAGTAGGAAACCAGAAGAGTATTCACTGTTGAATCAGAATAGCCCAAGAAAAAAATACCTAAAATTTACTTAGTTGGTGGGTCCCTAATGAAAGTCAGCCAGATCATTGCATGACAAATCTCATAAATGAGACTTACTCATGGGGAAAGAATCTTTCATTTACTTTTCAATGAGCCTTCCTTAGATATGAGTGTACAATTATGAGTGATTTTATATATGATGAGATTTTCTAATATAAAAGATAAAGACCAAAACTAAATGAAAAAAATAATGGCAACTTGTAAGAAATAGAGAATATGTAGATAAATGAACTATTAATATTCTTTGAGAGATAAGAAAATTTACTACATTCTTGAAGAATATTAAGATGTTATTTTAAAAGAATATTTAGGGGCTGAGGGGCATGGCTCAGTGGTTAAGTGCTTTCAAAAAAGCATATGTGAGGCTCTGTGTTCGACTCCCCAGTACAACAACAACAAAAAAGTCAGAAGCAAAAGAGAACTTTTCGAAGTTAGAATTATAATGATAAACAACAACAACAACAACAACAAAACCCAAAAAAACAGGACCCCAGCTCCGGGTGCGGTGGAGTACACCTGTAATCCCAGCTTCTCAGCAGGCAGAGGCAGGAGAATCGCAATTCCGAAACCAGAGGCAGTCTGAGAAATTTAGCAAGACCCGGTCTCAACAACAACAACAACAACAAAATAGGCTGAGGGTGCAGCTCAGTGGTCCAGCACTTGCAGAGCATGCAAGCGCAAGGCCCTGGGTTCAACCCCCAGTACTGAAAAAAAAAAAAAAAAAAACAGAGCGCCCAAATTCTAGAAGATAAATTAAGGAAATTTCCCAGAAAGAAGAATATAGAAAATAGAAAAAAAGATACAATAATTAGTTCTGATTCTTGTCCAAATAATAGGAATTTCAGGAAGAGAACATAGAAAGTGAAAAAAGGGGAATCATTAATAACAAATTAAAAACATTCAGTGTCACAATGAAACGTATTCCTTTGTATAATTAATATACAGTAAAAAAATGAGTTTACAGATAGAAGGCTTTCAAGTAACACAATGAATTAAATTAGAAGTAGACCAAGAGATATCACCATGAAATTTCAGACCACTGTGGAAAGAAAGATGCTTGTAAGCATCTCCAGACCCCACGAAGCATATCAGATACAAAACTTAAATAATCAGCTATGCTAGAATGTAGCATAAATTGGAATAGTGCTTTGAAATTATGGAAGAAAACTATTTTAAAACACATTTCTATATCTACAAATTTATAATGAAAGTAATATGATGATCTGTTCAGGTCTCCAACCTATCTCTCTTTTACCCCTTTATCCTAGCAATTAGCAGTCATCATCGAAACAGAGGCATATAGCAAGACAGAAACCAATATGTAGTCCAGAAAACAGAGGAATGAACACAAGAAAAATGCAAAAGGAAATCCCAAGATGGCAGTGAGTGGATACCTTGGAATGACTGTTAAGAAGCAGGAGTAGAGCGTAAACAATTACAGGATGAACACATATGAGAAGATGTTAGAACACCTGAAGTGATGAATATGATGAGGGGAAATTCAGAAATGGGCAAGGTCATATTAGATGGATGGAAAGGCAGATCTGTGTGTGTCTGTGTTTGCTAGGAAGAGAGAAGGGGAGTTAATCTTCCACTTCCATGCAGAAAATTTCTTAAGACTGAACGATGAAGATGAAGCAATAAAGTATACTACTTAGAGGTGTAGAGAAGAAGCCCAAGACAAAATACTAAAGCTTTTGAAAATGTTGTTTTAGGGAGTATATACAAAAATATAGGGGAAAATATTTTCCTAATAAGTTTTGTTGATCTGTTTGACTCTCTATATGCATACATAACATTGATTCAAAAAGCAGTAGTGCAAGAAATCTAATGCCTAAAGTAAACATCACTGAAATATCAAGTCCTCACTTGATACTTCAGATTTGTAGATCCAATGACAAAAACAAGGAAATTTGAAGCTGAGAATGCTGGCATACATTTTAGTGCCAGCAAGTTGGGAGGTAAAGGCTGGAGGATTGTAATTTTGAGGACAGAGGCAGGTAAAGGCTGGAGGATTGTAATTTTGAGGACAGAGGCAGCCTAATAACTTAATGAGACCTGTCTAAAGATAAGAAAAGTAAAAAAAGGGCCTGCGCATTGGGCTCAGTGGTAGGATATTTGCAAAACTATGGGCAAGGCCATGGGCTCAACCACTAGTACTACAAAGAAATAAAAAAAGGAAGTTTGCAAAAAAAAAAAAAAAAGGTCTTCTTGGGGAAAGATTACCTCTAATTTAGGGAAAAGCAAATTTGGAGCAATTAAGTAGCATCCAAACAAATATGTGTCCTAATATCATTGAGATAGCAGTCATAATGGTAATAAAAACAGTGTGATATAATTAATATATAAAATGTTTACCATGACATTGTACTAAATATTTGCATACAAATTTCATTTAACATTTATGAAAAATTTATAAGTATGTCTCTCCTTTTTACAGATATGAATATGTACATGCAGAAAGACTAGGAAAACTGCAAAAGTTTTCAAACTCCTCAGTAGTAAGTCCAGAACTTGGGAGTTTCTCTGCCCAGCTGTGACAACCATGTTCTTAGTCTCGAAGCCATTCAAAAGGGCAAAATAAAATAAACCCAAAAAATGTAGAAGAGAATACATGCCTTTAAATGACACATTCTTTAGTAATATGAAGAGAGACTCACATTTGGCTGGGTTTTGTGTACAAGTTCTTTATAATTATGCTTTTTTGTCTTTACCTAGAAATCCTGTAACGTTTTTTAAGTATTGACAACATTAAGATGATTTTAATAGTATTCTGGAAATACTCCTGTGTTTGTAAATGTGGGGAAATATATAATACTCACTTCTTTTCCATTCTGCCCAAAATTGTACCATAAAACATGCAAATCTATTTTTATTTATTTACATTATGTCAGATACAGGCAGAATAGATTTCTATACACGATTGTATTAATATTTTGCTCTCTTTCTCTGTGTAAAATTGAACATTTGGTAAATTATAAAGAGATTTTATTTTTTTAAATTATTTTCCCCTTAATTATAAATAATACATTTGTATGTATAATGGATTGTTCCTTTTTAATTTACAAGATTATGTGTTAAACATATACATATTTATTTCAAATTTCTGTGATTCATGAGATTAACTGAGTGAAAAATATTAAAAATGCAACTTGAATCTCAATAGAAAATAATTGTTTTTAAGGAAGAAAAACAGTATTTCCAAAGACAGAGCTGCACAATCATTTAAAAAGGAAGAATGAAATGACATACTTTTACGTATTCAATGAATTACATATTTGTGAGTATATCTAAAAATAAAGAACTCCTAATCTTAGGTAAGATGAATTTTATAACCTATGGAATCTTTTTAAATTAATTAATCTTTAGCTGTACTTGGGGGTTGAATCTAGCGCTTCATGTTTGCAAGGCAAGTGTTCCATTAATAAACTCTACCTACAGCCCCTTTTTTGTTTTTTATTTTGAGATAGGGTCTTGCTAAATTGAGTGGGCTACCTCTGGCCCCAAACTTGGAATTCACCTGTGTCAGGGTCCTTAGTTGCTGGGATTGCAGGGGTTCACCATGGTGCTTGGCCCCAACAGAGTCTTTATTTTGAATGGACAGTAACAGTGCTTGTGATTTAATTCCCCCAATGATCTTGTTTTCTTTTATGGATTCTGACTTAAGGCAGGTTAGACTTACTGAGGTTTACCCAAAAGGAATGATACCTTAATGTCTAATTTGTAATTTCAACTATATGCATAATGTTTACTGATGTATGCGGATTTATTAAAAGAAAAATGAAACATTTACTGTCATGTGTCTATTTTTTCAATGTCAATAAATGTCTATATGTCCATCAAAAATCTTAGGAATTTTTTTGCATAATATTTGTTTCATTAAACAGAGTCTTTATTTTTCCCTCTTGGATATTACAAAAACTAACCTAAAATACTTTATTTATTTCTTTATTTTTGTTCATTTTGCAGAATTCTAATTAATATGATGTATATCCTCTCAAGGATTTACTTCTAGATGACCTCTACTGGTTCATTGTAGCTGTGGTTTCTCCATACACCCAGCATTCAGGAGTAAAAGATTTATTCTTTTCTTAAGCCGTTATGCAAATCCACGTCAGAAGCATGAATATTTTTTCTACTTACTATTGCATATATTTCTTTTTAAATGTCTGATCAAATGAAACTTGAATAAGACTAGATTATTCTCTTCCCAAAGAGCATTAGGAAGTGATACATGTTCCTCATTCAAATTTTAACTCTCCTCAATGCTGAGTTCTCCAAAAGCAATTAATCTTGTATTTCATGTTGATAAAAAAATCCTTATAGGCTCTTTAATATCTATAGCTACTTGAATTTTCCCTCAGAATAAGAAAAGAATTTCATATTTTTATAATTAATTTAATGATTATTGTTATATAAACATCTTTAATTTTCTGCTAATTTAGTTATTGCTGGAGCAAGATATGGATACTAATAGGCATGAGAATGTGTAACAAAGAGCTTTTTGAAAATATCTCCTTTATAGGTTTTTCACTCTGAAACAATTTATTCATGATTTGCATTGACAAATACATTAAGACAAATTTATTGTCGTTGGTTATGAGGAAGTATTTGAAATACATACAAAGTTAAGAGGAAAATGCAAAATTGAAAAAAATTGCTAAATAATGCTAAATAAGTATGTTTCTATATCATATAATAGTATATAATATTTTACCCTGTATTTCCTCATTGTGCCCCGCATTGAAATCTGAACATATTTTTTTTTCTCATTTTACTTAAGGATACTAAAACCCATAGATCTCCAATGAAATGGGGAAAAAAAGTCACCTGATTAGTGGTAGATCCAGTTTAGTATAACAAAGTTCATTTTGGCTTCCCAAAATTCAGTCAAGGTTCATGGCTGAAAAATAACATTCTCTATTCTCTGCCTCTGTGTCAATCCTTAACTTGTAAGCTGTAGTAGAACTTCTCATTTATATTTAAAGGAGAATAATTGAAAAAGAAGATGTAAGTATGCAGATGTTATATCTAAGAATTAATATGAACTCAATAATCTCTTTGGGGAGATGGACCCGGCAACCCACTTCCAAAAATCAATCCACAATTGAAAACAGTATGAACAGCAGAAAAGCACTGACAATAGTGTTTTGCCTGTTGTACGTAGGGTCGCTATGAGTTGGACACTGACTCCACTGCACCTAACAACAACACAAAAATCTCTTAATTTTAGAAAAGGGCCCAAAAAGATAACAGTTAATTAATGGGAACTAAATTTTAATATTTGGGATAGAAAGCCAGTTTTTATTTTTTATTAGATTTTGCATTACATTCTGTTGTTTGTTTGTTTGTTTGCATCCACATTCTGAAATAAACACACACTGTTGTTTGAAGATTAGAAAATCTTGTCCCTGCATTCTGAAATCTTAAAATTATTGATGGAAGAAAAGAGTGCACATATTTCCAGAAATATGTGTTTTTTACCTTCTAATTCCTTTGAACATTTGTGTGTTTACCTTAACCCTTTGTCATTATTAGTGTTTCTCTTTAAAATTAGCAAGGCACATGAACATTGTTTATTCTTTTTTTGGTACTTAGTAAAATAGAAAATCTATTATATTTGTTATTCTGGGTTATGTAAGAATGAAATTCTTTTAATAAAATGGTTAAATAACATTTCTGTGTCTTACAAACCATAGAGGTTACTAAACAGATGGGTGGTGGGAAGCAGTGCTGTGGAACCTATGGGTGAAGTTAAGTTGTTTTTCTTCACAGCACCTCAGTAAAACTCAAAATATCTTTCACTGATGTGCAAGAAAATCTTGAATGTCAGCCATTAATTTAAGCAAATCAGTGTCATTTTGATTAGTGCAATGCAAAGCTAGAATAAATTTCTAGGCAAGTAAATTTCCTGTATCATCAAAGGCCAACAAATATATTTGTTTAAAGAAGCTTAATTGAAATTGCCCAACAAGTGAAAATAAAAACAAAATTAAGGTACAGCTAGTGCAGAAATTATAGTTATGAAAAACTGGTGGGCACTATAAAACTAGTCACATGGGTATTAAAGAGCCTAATGCTAAAAACTATGAGTTAAAATAGTTGAAACTCTGAATAGAATAATTTTGGTAGAAGAACTATATTTTTCTTTCTTTCTTTCTTTCTTTCTTTTCTCTCGTTTTCTTTTTTCTTTCTTTCTTTTTTCTTTTTTTTTTTGTTATACTGGGGGTTGAACCCAGGCCTTGTGTGCTTTGCAAGTGCTGTACCACTTAGCACTGAGCTGCACCCTCAGGCCATTTTTTCACTTTTTGAGACAGAGTCTTGCTAAATTGTACAGACTGCTTCTGGTCTTTAACTTGTGATCCTCCTGCCTCTGCCTCCTGAGTCTCTGGGATTACAGGTAAGAATTATATTTTCTAACACAGGTTATCTGCCTATCTAACTGCCTACTGACTATCTCAAAATAAATTGCAAATTCAAGGAAATATATACATAGTTTATCAATAAGAATTCTATATCATGAATTGTTTATATTCACTTTATCATCCTTTTTCTCCACATGTCTAATAGCTTGTCCTACTGTGGGGGCTCACAATTAGCCTTAATGATGGGATTGCAGTAAAGCCTTGGGGACCTCCATTTGCTGATAGGCACAATATCAAATTGAGAGGAAATACAATGACTGCAGCAATGGGTTCAACATAAAAAGATCATGTGCATGGCACCATGTCAGAGAGTGTTTCATTTTGTTGTACATAGAATCACAAGTTGGACCAAATTCCAGGGCACCTAACAATAGTCTTTTTATAAAGCATCAAAATATTGTCTAGATAATAGTAAATGACAACCATTGACATGTTTGACAGACAAAATCAGAAGGAAAACACTTGAAGCTGAACAATGTTGAGCTTTTGATTCCTTACAATATGGGGAGCTGCCTGCCATTGACACGTGAGGTGTCTCAGTAAGAGTACACTAGGAATTGGCTTGTGTTACCTGATTCAGAGCAAGATTCAAGGAAGCAAGGTAGTTTTCTTGTGGATTGGATGGCATTAAGATGAGAGGTAGTTCTGTGATAGTTTGCCTACTGGTTAGAATATAGTAGGAATTGTGAAAACCCAAACCATACTTGCTAAAGAGGGAGAAGCCAATCATTTTAGCCAAGATAGGAGGTGACTGGAACATTACTGTGTTTTTGACAATGTATTGTTCAGACATTGTGATAGAGGGGTCTTGTTTTTGGTGTTGCTCAACCATAGTCAAAGAATAACCCTACTAGTGGTGTTTTGTGAGTTGGTTTATATTCCACAGGACTATATTTTGGTCTGTTTAGGAGTGCCAGGCCAATGCACAACACAAATGGAGTCCTTGCTGTTGTCAGCTGCTGGCTGTAAGATAATGTTCTTCTCTTCTCACTCATTTGGTCAATTTTTATTTAAACTTCTTTTTTCACTACCCCTCTGTCTTCCTAAAATCTTCTTACAATAAATGACATCAAATCCCTGATATAAAATGGCCATATCTATGGATCACTAATTTCTCTCAGAGACATTATTCCTCTGGAAGAACTGTAATAATTCAGCATCTGAAAGTAAAGTAAGTTGAAAATATAGCCATTAATATGACTTGTTTAAAACACTAAGTTTATAGGAAGTTGTTATGGTGCAAAAGATAGCTAATACAATGAGCTTTGATGAGAAATATGAAACAGATTCACATTTTCATGTGATATACACCGCTTTCTGTTAAGAATAGTGTGAGGTAAAACAGAATGGTTACATCACTTAAAATAATTTATGCATGTTTCAAGAACAAAAGCCAAACAATACATTATTGTTGTTGTGTGCCATTGAGTCAGATCCAACTCATACAGACTGTATGGACAACAAAATGAAACATTACCTAACACTGTGCCATGTACTTGATCTTTTTATATTTGAGCCCAGTGTTGTAGTCACTGTATTTCTTCTCATCTTGAATCATGTCACGTCAGCAGAAAGAAGGTCCAGGGGTATCTATTATTCCTGTCATTAAGATTGACTGTGCTTTGAGGAGACAACTCTTCCCCAGTTGTTTTGAATGCCTTCCAGCCTGTGGGGGGCGGGGCTCATTTTCTGGCACTATATCTGACAGTGATTCTCTGCTATGCATAGGGATTTCAATGGGTAATTGTTTTGGAAGTGGGCTGTCAGGTCCTTCTCTTTAGTCTGTGTTAGTCTGAAAACTCAGCTGAAACATGACGACCATGGGTGGCCCTGCTGGTATCTTGAATACTGATTGTACAGTTTCAGCTGCATAGTAAAATGCAAACCCCCAGAGCACAACAACCTGACAAGACATAGGGGAGATACAATCCATAGAACCCAGTAATAAAGTTAAATTGAGAGGGATTTACTCTATATTAATTGAGTGGTTGAAAACAAAAGTATGGTTACTTAATAGAGCCAATGTACACCATCTTTAAGACAATATGAAATGAAAATAGATTTTGACATCACATTTAAGAAATAGAAGTAGTTGAAGGTTAACCATGCTTATTTCCTGACTGTAACAATGTGGTGAACCAGACAAAGCTTATGCCACAATTTTAGTGACATTTATACATATCTTATAAATTGTCATTGGAATACAAAGTTAAAAGATGTTTCCCTACTAATTTTAGCATATTCATTCATTCTAAGAGCACATATTGAATATGTTTGTATATACAAATGTGTATAGTGGAAGAAATTGGATGAAATTTCTGAAATTCATTATGAATAATAGTTAATGTTTAAGAAGAAGCATCCAATTTTATTGATAGAAAATCTTTTAAAGTGAGAAGAAGCTGGGCGCAGTGGTGCACACCTGTAATCACAGCTACTAGGGAGGCTGAGGCAGGAGGATCACAAGCTTGAGACCAGAGGCAGTCTGCGTAATTTAGGGAGACCCTATGTTAAAAAGTAAAAAAAAAAAAAAAAGAAAAAAAAAGGGCTGGGGGAGCAGCTCAGTGGTCCAGCACTTGTGAAGCACACAAGCATGAGGCCCGGGGTTCAACCCCCAGTACCAATAAATAAATAAATAAATAAATAAATAAATAAATAAATAAAGTGAGAAGAAAACCAAATTGCATTGAAAATAAGGAGAGAATGTGGAACTAATGCTTTTTGAACCTCATTTTAAAGAAAATTAAAACAAACATAGGCGAATGAACAATAAAAGAACTTTTTGTTGCAAAATTCCAGATGGACTGACAATTTCAAAAACATGACTGGATTTACAGCACCTCTGTCTTTTTTTTGCATTCATCTCAAATTTGAAGAAAGCCAGTTTTTGCTAAGCTTTATGGGCAGCCACTAGTACTTGTTCTAACAATGGGTATTGGACCAGGTTTTGGCTCAGCTGGTACACTGCAGCTCTGCACTCTCTGAGGCTCTGATCATCAAAACCATAAAAATAGGAGAAGGACCTGGCAGGCCATTCCTCAAGCAACCCGGAAACAATCATCCTTTTCCCTATGAATAGCAGAGGAGCACTGACAGAGTGCCTGGCCTGGAACAGTGGCAGGGACTGTTTTGTTCTGTTGTACAAAGAGTTGCTTTCGAGTCGGACCCAACTCAACAGCACCTAAGGGCAACAACAACGAATATTGGTTAAAAAATAGAGATTCAACTGAAGGAGTTAAATTTTGAAATTCATTTTTGTGTGTTAGTACTACTGACATAAGGTTTTTAAAGGTGTTATTAGTCCATAAGATATATGCTCACTTCATTGTTCTTTATAATTCAAGGAACCTGACTAATCACTATCTAGATTAATTTA
>VMDO01022743.1:0-15000 GCA_007922755.1 Pedetes capensis | reverse complement strand
TTTATATATTATCTATAATATATAATACCCTTTCAGATACATTATTTGCAAATATGTTCTCCAATTTCATGCATTTTCTTTTTTACTTTCTTATAATGTCTCCTCTAGGATAAAAGTTAATTTTGATGAATCCCTTTATGCATTTTTTCTTTTCTTTTCATATTTCAACTGCAATTTTTTATGTATCTTCAGCACACTTAAGTGATTGGCTCAGCACACTCATAAAAATCCTATGAAAACCTCAGGCAAGATAAACTTAATAGAGGAAACACCCAGTGGAGGAGTATTCACAAAAAGGTATATTAAACTAAGAACTTATTTTCTTCATTTACATTTTCATTATTCTTTCCCATAAGAAGGTGATTGGAATTTTGAAATTTGTCTGTTTTCTTTTTTTTAATTCATTTTTTTGGGATTTTTTAATGTACAACTTAATGTGATTCATTCTGACATGTATTTCATTGTGACATTTCCATATATGTATTTCATTGTTCATTGCACATATAACTTCCCCCTTACCCACTTGTGCTCCTGCCCCCATCTCCCATTCCCCCACCAATGGCCTCCTTTCTACTTGGATGTCTTTTTGTGGAAATATTTATCTATACCCTTGCATACTGAGTATGATTTAAGTTCAAATGTTTTTATATAGTGATCTATCTTTTTACACTGTCAGCAGTATTACTTGAATAATCTAGGCCATTTGCATTATTGCCATCTTTGATATTGTTGGTATTATTATAGTTCTTTCCCGAACAATTAAGTTGGACTATTTACTTGGAGGTTGACCTCTCTCTCATTCCTCACTCCTCCTTGGCCCTCCTCAACCTCCTGTCTTCTCCCATCATTGTTTCCTTTTGCTAGATCCCTCCCTCCTTCTATCCACTCCTTAAATTTTCCCTTACCCACTAAGTTTATATGAGCTTTTTATTATGTTCCAATTTATGTGTAGGATTTTTTCCTTTTTTTAAGTTTGATTCAGCTCACCCATATGAGTAAGAACATATGGCATTTCTGTTTTGGGGCTTATGTTCATTCACTTAAGATAATTTTCTCAAATTCCATCCATTTTGCTGCAAATGACATTTCTTTTTTGTTTGGTTGCTGAGTAGTATTCCATTGTGTATATGTACCATATTTTTTATCCATTCTTCTGTTAATTGGCACTTTGGTTGATTCCATATCCTTGATATTGTGAAAAGTGTTGCATTGAACACAGAGATGCAGGTATCTCTATGGTATGATGACTCATCTCCCTTTGGGTATATTCCCAATAAAGGTATAGCTGGGTCATATGGTAGATGTATTTTTAGTTTTCTAAGTTATTTCCATATTGATTTCAAAAGTAGTTGAACTAATTTACAACTCCACCAGCAGCGTAAGAAGGTTCCCTTTTCTCCACAGCCTTGCCAGCATTTGTTATTATTTGTCTTATAGATCTTGGCTGTTCTTACTGGAGTAAGGTGGAATCTCAGCATTGTTTGGATTTGCATTTCCCTAATGGCTAGGGATATTGAGAATTTTTTCATTTGTTTCATGGCTTCACGAGCCTCTTCCTTTGAGAACTGTCTGTTCAGTCCTTTTGCCCATTTGTGTATTGGGTTATTTGTTTTCTTGAGTACTACTTTCTTGAGTTCTTTATAAATTTTGAAAATTAGTCCTCTGTCTGATATGTAGAATGTGAAGATTTTTTCCCATTCAGTGGGGATTTTCTTGACTCTGTTGATTGTTTCCCTTGCTGCACAGAAGTTTTTAATTTCATGTAATCCCATTTGTCTATCCTTGTTGTGATTTCTTGAGCAATTGGAGTCCTATTAAGGAAATGTTTTCTTATACCTATATGTTGGAACTTATTGCCTATTCTTTATTCTATTAATTTTAAAGTTTCTGGTTTATGCTGAGGTGTTTTATCCTTTTTGAGTTAACTGTAATGCATGTTGAAAGATGTGGAATCAATTGTCATTTTTCTGCAAGTGGATATCCATATTTCCCAGCACCATTTATTGCAAAGGCTATCCTTTCTCCAATTTACTTGCTTTATTCCTTTGTCAAAAATCAGGTGGCTATAGATGTATTTCTGAGTCCTCTCTTCTGTTCCACTGGTCTTCAGGCCTATTTTTGTGCCAGTACCAAGCTGTTTTTTGCTACTACAGCACTGCAGTATAAAGTCAGGGATTGTGATTCCACCTGCACTAGTTTTTCAGCTTAAGAGTGTTTTGACTATATATAGTCTTTTGTGTTTCCATAGGAATTTATGTATCCAAATTTTCTATTCCTGTAAAGTCTGTCATTGGGATTTTAATGGTGATTGCATTAAATCTATAGTTTGCTTTTGGTAGGAGAGCCTTTTTACTATATTGATTCTCGTAATCCATAAGCAGGGAAGGTCCTTCCAATTTCTAGTATCCTTTGAGATTTCTTTCTTTAATGTTTTGAAATTTTCCTTATAGAGGTCTTCAGGGTCTTTGGTTACTTTGATTCCAAGGTATTTATTTTTCTGGTGGGCTATCGTGAAAGGTATTGTATCTGTAATTTCCTTCTCTTCCTGCTTACAGTTGGTGTAAAGGAAGGCTATTGATTTTTGTGTGTTAATTTTGTTTCCTGCCACATTGCTAACAGAGTTAATTAGGTCTAAAAGTTTTCTAGATGAGGTTTTGGGGTCCTTTAGTTAAAGTATCATATCATCTACAAATAAGGATAATTTGAACTCTTCATTGCCTATCTGTATCCCTTTGATTTCTTTCTCTAGTCTGATTGCCCTGGCAAGGACTTAAATTACCATGTTAAATAGACTAGGAGAGAGTGGGCATCCTCGTCTTGTTTCAGACCTTAGAGGAAATGGTTTCAATTTTTCTCCATTTAATATAATGTTGGCTATAGGTCTATCATAGATAGCCTTTATGATAAGCTATTTTCCTGTTATGCCTATCTTCTCTAGGGTTTTTATCATGAAAAGGTGTTGCACTTTGTTGAAAGCCTTTTCAGCATCTATTGCAATGATCATGTGCCTCTTGTCTGCAAGCATCTTTATATGCTGAATTACATTAATTGATTTTTGTATGTTGTACCAGCCTTGCACCTGTGGAATGAACCCCACTTGGTCATAGTAAACAATCTTTTTAATATGTTGCTGAATTTGGTTTGCCAGGATTTTGTTAAGAATTTTTGCCTCTATGTTTATAAGGGAAATGGGTCTATAATTCTCTATCTTAGATGTATACTTTCCTGGTTTAGATATCAAGGTGATGGTAGCTTCATAGAATGAGTTGGGGAGTATTCCCTCCTTTTCTACTTTTTGAAATAATTTGAGGTAGACAAGTATTATATCTTCTTTGAAAGTTTGGTAAAATTCCATTGTGAACCCATCAGGTCCTGGGCTCTTCTTTGTTGGAGACTTTTTATTACCTTTTCTATTTCAGCATATGTAATGGGTTTGTTTGGGTCACTTATGTCCTCTGGGGTTAGTTTTGGTAAATCATATGTGTTAATAAATTTATCCATTTCTTCTGTACTTTTGTTTATTTTGGAATACAATTTCTCATAGTATTCCCTGATGATTTTCTGTATTTATATGTAGTTGGTGGTTATGATCACTTTTTCATTTCTTATTTTCATGATGTTAGCTTTCTCTTTTTCTTTTTGATGAGACTGGCCAGGGGAGTGTCTATTTTATTAACCTTTTCAAAGAACAAGCTTGTAGTCTCATTAATTCTTTGATTTATCTTTTTACATTCTAATTGAGATACCTCTGCCTTTATCTTGGTAATTTCTTTCTGAGTGTTCCTTTTAGGATTGATTTGTTGTTGATTTTCTAGCATCTTGAGATGTATCATTAAGTCATTTATTTGGCTCTTCTGTATCTTATTGTTGAAAGCACTTAATGCTATAAATTTCCCTCTTAGAAATGCCTTTGCTGTATCCCATATGTTTGGGTAAGATGTGTTTTCATCATCATATGATTGCAGGAATTTTAACATTTCTGTTTTGATTTCTTCAATAACCCAGGAATCATTCAGCAGTGTATTATTTAGTCTCCGTGAATTTATAAAATTTCTGGTACTATTCTTGCTTTTGAGTTCCAATTTTATTCCATTGTTGTCTGATAAGGTACAGGAGATAGTTTCTACTTTTTTGTACTTATTGAGAGAATTCTTGTTGTTGTTAGGTGCCGTCGAGTGGGTATCCGACTCATAGCGACCCTCATAGGGTTTTCAATGGCTGACTGTTTCGGGATTGCCTTGGGAGTGGATTGCCAGGCCCTTCTCCCATTTTTGCAGTGCTGGGAATTGAACTCTGGGCCTCAGAGACTGCAGCACAGCGCTCTACCCACTGAGCCAAATCCCAGCCCGAGAGAATTCTTATGTAGTAAGATATAGTCTATCTTGGAGAAGGTTCCATGTGGATCTGAGAAGAATGTGTATTCCTCATCATATGGATGGAATACTCTGTAAATATCTGTGACATCCATTTGGTCTAGGGTGCAGATTAAGCTCATCATTTCTTTCTTGATTTTCATTTTGATGACGTGTCTCTTGGCAAAAGTGGGATATTGAAGTCTCCCATAATTATCATGTATAGTCCAATAAAGTTCTTTGTGTCCCACAAAGTTTGTCTTATAAAGCTAGGTACCCCAATATTTGGAGAGTATATATTTAGTAGCATTATTGGTTCCTGGTTGATTGTTCCTTTTAGTAATGTGTAATACCTTCTTTATCTCTTCTAATTACTTTTGGATTGAAGGTTAATCTATCTGATAGTATTGCAACATCTGCTTTTTTTTATTTTCCCCCTTCTTGGTATGTCCTTAACTCCCAAACTATTGCAGTCTTTGTGGGTTAGATGATTCTCTTTTATGGCACATATCAAGGGTTTATGTTTTTTCATCCAATTAGCCAGTCTGTGTCTCTTGATTGGTGAGTTAAGACTATTTATATTAATAGAAGTGTCTATTTTTTTGTATCCAGTTGTTACATGTTGCTGGTTTTTAATTCATGCTTATTTTATTGCTTTCTTGATTTCAACTCATGTTAACTGTTCTACTCTTTGATCTTCTATGTAGGATAGTCTTATCTCACCTGTATGTGGTAACTGATTGAGGATCCTCTGTAAAGCTGGTTTGGTTGTTGCAAATTATTTGAATGTGTCAATATCGTGGAATGTCTTTTATACTCCTCATCTATTTTCAAAGACAACTGTGCTGAGTCTTGTATTCTTGGTTGGAAGTTATTCTTTTACAGAACATGAATTATATGTTTCCAGGCCTTTCTAGCCTTCAATGTTGATGTGGAGAATTCTTCAGTTATTTTAATGGCTTTCCTTTAAATGTTAGTTGGGTTTTTTCCTGGCTGCTTTCAAAATTGTTTCTTTGGTGTCCAATGTAAGCATTCATACCATAATATGTCTTTGGCAGGATCTGTTTTGGCCTACTCTGGGTGAATTCCTGAATGTTTCAGTTTTGTATGTATCTAGATCCTTGATTGCCTACAGCTGTAGCCCTGTGGCATCTGATCCCATCAGATCTCAGAAGCTAAGCAGGGTCAGGCCTGGTTAGTACCTGGATGGGAGACCGCCTGGGAACACCAGAAGCTGTAAGCTTGGGAGAAGACCTGGCAACCTCCTCCCAAAAATCAATATGCCAGTGAAAACCCTATGAACAGCAAAGAAGCACTGACAATAAATAGTGTTTCCCCTGTTATACTCAGGGTTGCTACGAGTCAGATACCAACTCGATGGCACCTAACAAAAACAAGGACAGATCCTGGATTATCTCTGAAAAATTTTCCTTGAGGACGCCATAAAATAGATTTCCTAATCATCTGGTGGACCTTTCTTCTGCAGGGACACCCTGAATCCTTAAGTTTCATTTTTTCATTCTGTCTGAGGACTCTTGGAAATCTGTCTTATATTCTTTCATCATTTTTTTCCAATTGGCATTGTATGTACTTAATTTCTTGGATTGAGTCCTCCAAATCTGAAATTCATAGCTCAGCCTTGTCCAAGCTCAATGAAGAGGATTCTTTTTCAGAGCTTAACTCATTTAGCTTGCCTTGTATGTCAAGGATTGCTGCTTGTTTTTTCTTGATCATATTTAGCTGTAAGGAAAGTACAGATTCCAGATGAGATACCTTCTTTTCAAGGATTTCAAGGGTGTGGATGGTGTTAGTTTTTATTTCTCTTAGCATACTAATAAACAAAACTCTGAATTCTGACTCAGACATCTCTAGAAATTGGAATTGTTTGGTGTTGTCTTTAAGAGGCTTTGGTTTGTGGGGTCTTCACTTCCAGTGTGCCCTTTCATGTTTCATGTAATCCTTTGCTGAGGCTTGCCCATTGCTTGGTCTGGGAATTAGGATACACCTCCTCTAAGTGTGAAGAGCTTCTCCCTCTGGTGTTCCCTTGAGTTTGGGTGATGATGAATCTCTGACATTTTTTTCTCACTCCCTTGCCCTGTATTTTTCAATCTCAGAACCCAAGGCCAGGATCTGCTACAGGCTCTGTATTCAGTACTGACCCCTACAGATTCCCTCTGACTCTTGTGTTTCCAGCCCCTGATTGGTCTACTTCCTACACTGTGAGTCCTTGGTTGTTTATTCTGTGGGGCTATTCCTCTGTTTCACCAGCCCTATCTGACTCAAGATGAGCCTTATTCTGGACCAGTTCTCCTAGGTTCAGGGAACCATCAGCTCTTGTTGCTCTTCTCTGAGCTGTAGACTCTCCACTCTTCAGTTTCCCACTCTCCAATTCACTACTCCAAAGGGACTGGGGGTAGGGAGTCAACAGACTCTGTTTCTCTATTTGGGAATTAGGAGGGAATGGGAATGGGGAAAGAAGAGGGAAAAGGAGGAAACAGAAAACAAAAACTAACTGAAATTAAAATATAAAATAGTAAACTAAAAATAGATATAATTATAGAGAATATTAATCCTAAAAAGTATTTAAGACAGAGAGAAAATAAGAGAAAAGAAGAAAGAAAAAATATTAAGTGACCTTATGCACCAAATCACACTATAAAGGACCAGAAAGAAAACATTATCATAGGAGAAAAAATATCATAGCAGAAAAAAATATAGCAGAAAACCACATCATTGCAGAAAAACAAAACAAAACAAAACAAAACTTGATGACCCTTCCAGGCAAATTATGTCTTAGCAGAACAAACCATGGAGAGAGAGAAGAAAAAGAAAGAAACATATCAAAACGTAAAGGGAAGACACGAGGGAAGTTAACTATCCATTGCTGTAGGGAGAACAGAAGGAAAGTAGCAATATCAGCACCAAAACAAAACAAAACAAAACAGAAAAACATATACACCCTAACAAGAGGTATCAGCAGAACAATAAAGTGAGTAGGGCAGTAGAATATAATAGAGAGCTCAGGTTTGACAGCCTTTCTTACTACCAGCAGCAATGATCAACCTTCTGAGAGAGCCCTGCCTCACTTCTCTTAGGCAAGTGTCTTTGCCAAGTGTTTTGTAGTCTCTCCTTCCTGTCTGCTTCTGTTAGGAGAAGCTGTGCAGGTCATCCAACTTCAGGCAAATTACCCTTTCAGGCAAATTATGTCTTAGCATAATTTGGCACCTCCATCTATAGATCTGTCTTCATTTTTCTCTTGTGGAAATGTTCCTAAACAGTGAAGATAGCTTTATTTTGGGATTTCTCAGTTCTGATGCAGGGAAAGGGGATTTCCCTACCCAATCTCTATCTGAAAACAGGCAGGTTTAGGGGGCAGGGTTTCTGCGAAGCATCCCACAGGTGGGCAATGATGTGGAAAGTCACCTGGTCTTTTGGACTGAGCCAGGTCATAGGGTGCTCTCAGAGATCCACCCTGTGTGGTGCTCTGCCTGTGTTGCATTAGCAGAGAAGCAGTGTGACTGGTGCTTTCTGTGAATTTTACCTCCCCCACAGAGCTTGGGAGCTGAGATTTCAGTTCAGAGAGCACAGCCCCAGTCCCTATGGCAGGAGCAGATGGCTGGGAGAGTCAGATCTCAATGTCAGGCTCTCTGTCCCCTCATGTGTTTGTGTTTCGAATCCCATTGCACTCTCTCACTGAGCCTGCACTGCGGTGAGTGGGTTATCAGTCCACCCCTGTGAATCTGAGGCCTGCTTGCCCATGTGGAATTTGCGTGTGAAACTACACTGCCATGAAGTGCACTGCTGTGCTCTCCATGGCTACTACTCTTTGTGCTCTGCCCCCAGTCCCCACCACAATCCCTCACTGATTGCGGGGTGCAGTGCGAGGGATGGTATCAGACCACCCTGTGGTGAATCTGAGGCCTGTGTGCCCATGTGGAATTCGTCCCATGAAACTGCCCTGCCACAAAGTGCTCTGCTAGGCTCTCCAGGCAATAGGAGGGAAGTAGCCCGGCTGTGGCTGCTAGCTGTGGCTACTATCTGGATAGAGCCCACAGGTAGGGCCCAGCCCCCACCATGGTCACTTGCTGCTTCCATGCCAAGGTCGGTGGGATGATATTGTTCGACCTTGGTGGATCTGAGGCCTGAACTCCTATGTGAGACTTTTGCACCACCACCCTCTCACAAACTGCATGGGCGGCACTGTGTAGAAATGGCTGCTGTGACTGGAGCCTCAGGCAAACTCACCAGTTGTTCTCTGTGGGAAGTGTTACTCATCTTACTGGCAAGATGTTGGCAGGTTGCCAGGGTTGTACTCCGTGGTGGATCTGCGCTCCAGATGAGTGGATAGAATTTTCTCTGGGTTGTATTCTCTGTGCTCTGTGACCTGGGCAGTGGCGGGCTCAACTGCTACAGTTTCTCTAGTTCTTCTCCAATTTGGATTGTAATCTCGTTGTCTCCCCGGTTCTCTCCGCTGTCTGTGCAGTCCACTTATGGAAGTAATTGTTTGTGAGTGTCTTAATGGTGTGGCTCTGTTTAGCTGTTAATTTTCTCTTTCTGCTTGATCAAATCTCCATGTTTCTGCTAGCGCACTCACTCTGACCTGATTCACTGAAACTTCCCCATTTAAACTTTTTCTGAAGTTGGTGGTACTTACCTAACCTGTGGGCTCTTTCTCTTTTAATATATATATATATTATAGTAGTCAATGTGTACTCTATACGATTGTTTAAGCTCTCCTTTTACTCTGTGGGTCAGAAGGCGGGTGTTGTCTGTCTGCCATTTTCCCTCCCCTCCCCGGATTTTTTTCTTTTGTCACTCACTTGTCCTTTGGTCTAGTTTCCTTTCACTTTTTGTTGTTGTTGTTGTTCAGCACTTGGCAATTGAACCTAGGGTCTCACGCTTGCATGCTTTGCAAGTGCTGTACCACTGAGCTACACCAATACCACATTTTTTTGTTTTTTACTAAGTTATGCATATTGCCTCTGGTCTCAAATTTGCGATCCTCCTGAATCTGCCTCTTGAGTCATTAGGATTACAGGTGTGAGCCACTGTGGTCAGCTATAGTTAATTTTTTAACATAAAAGCAGTATTTACTTATCTTAAAATATTTCAAAATAACAAAATTTAAAAGAAAGTCAGGAGTGTGGTACATGCCTCTAATCCCAGAGACTCAGGCGACTGAGGCAAGAGGATCATGAATTTGAGACTAGAGTCATCCTGTACCATTTAGCAAGACCCTGTCTCATAAGGAAAAAAAAAAAAAAAAGAAAAAAAAGAAAGAAATGAGCTTTGGGTGCAACTCAGTGATAGGACATTTGCAAAGTAAATGTAAGGCCCTGGATTCAAACCCCCAAGTACTCTCAATATAAATAAATAAGTAAAATAAAAATAAAATAAGCATGAAATAAAAAAAAGAAATTAACTCTTAACTTTACCATTGAAAGTCAACCACCAGGCTGGGTGTGGTGGCTCCTGCCTATAATACCAGCATCTTGGGAGGTGGAGGCAGGAGTGTTGCTAGTTCAAGGCCAGAAGCAGACTTAATAACTTAGTGAGACTTTGTCTCAAAACAAAATGAAAAAAATGGGTTGGGGATGTGCCTCAATGGTAGAACACTTACAAAACATGAATGAAGCCCTGGGTTCAACAACCCAGAACTGCAAAATAAATAAACAAATAAATAAAATAAAATCTACCACCATTAATATTTTTATTTTTCCTTTCTTTTATTTTACTATTTGCTTTTACAAATTTTATATTGCTGAATATATATTGTATTATGATTATTTTTGATTAATTTTATCTTCTTGATTTCTTTCAGTCTTTGTTTTAAATGTCCTTTATAATGTTCTTTTGCATCCAACGATCACAGTTTTATACTTAACCATTTCCTTAAAGAAATTTTAGGCCTTTAAATGTTTTCCACTGTTGCTTAGTCATTTTTCATTATTGTGATGAAATACCCAAGGAGAAAAACTTAAAAAATGAAGGTTTCTTTTGACTCACGGCTTTAGAAGTCTCAGTTCATGGTTGGCTGACACCATTGCTTCCAGGCTTATGATGAGCCTGAGCCTTGTGGCAGAAAGTCATGGAGGAGAAGGGAAGCTGCTTCACCCATGGCTTGTGGGAAGCAGGAGAACGGGATAAGCCAGGGACAAGACACAACCTTCAAAGTCACACCTCCAGTGACCTACTTCCTTTGACAGGGCCTCACCTCCTACTTACACCTAGCTCCCAAAAATGTCATCAAGTTATGAATCCATCAGTTGATTAACCACTAAGAGATCAGAGCCTTGAGGATCCAATCACTTCCAAAAGCCTGTCACCCAGTAAGGAAGCCTTTAACACATCAGCCTGTTGGGAGGACACTTCATATCCAAACCATGACAACTATCTTATTACTTCCATATTTTAAATTACTTTATCAGTCAATATTCCCTCAACTGTAATAATTATGTAAAAGAGCTATGAGCATGTTTAAAACAAATTGCCAAATCATTATCCAGCAAAGATCTGTCAATTCACATTGCGCTGACAATGATGGCTTGCCAATGCATTCTCTTTAAGCCTTGGTGGATGAAAGTGTTTTGCACTTAATATGGGAATTTAATTTTTTCAATTTTTATTTCATTTTATGATTTTTATTAAAGTAAATATGTTATTTCATGATAGCATATAAATGTGGTTTCAGAAGTTGAAGTTGAGCTACTTGAAAACATGTATATCTCTTTTCTATACATTTAATATTATACTTTACCTGTTAATTTCTTGGGGTAAGTTTTTTTTCTTTGTTTTGCTTTTCCTAATGTTTCATCAGAGTAATGGGTATTATTTCCTTTCCATGAAGAAAAAACCTGTGTTTAATCTTCTATAGGTGTATTGCCTGCAACTATACCACTGTGGTGTCAGATCCCATCAGATCTCAGAAGCTAAGCAGGATCAGACCTGGTTAGTACTTGGATGGGAGATTATCTGGGAACACTAGATACTGTAGGCTTGGGAGAAGGACCCAGCAACCCACTCCCAGAAAACAATCAGGCACTGAAAACCCTATGAATAGCAGAGAAGCACTGACAATAGTGTTTTGTTTGTTGTATATAGGGTTGTGATGAGTCAGACACTGACTAGATGGCATCTAACAACAACCACAACATAGTAGTCCTAATGCCCTCATTAACACTTTGTACAAAACAATAATGACTTGGTGAGTTAAACAAAGAAAATTTCAGTGAAATACATCATTATAGCAGTCTACAAAAGAAGGTGAATGAACGACCTGGCATTCTGAAATATGAGATCAACATTAAGAGACAAAAATGACAAGAATGAAAGGCAAGATGCTCTAGATAATGTGCTGTCAAATCACTTCCAGTACTTGCTTCACTTAATTTCTTTATCACCTAATGACAAGAATGATGTATGACTTATTAATTTAAAAGACTCTTCAATAAACCAGAAAAGTAATGAACAGATCTTTTGACCCTAGACTCAGAAATAATTATGATTATCTGCCCTATTTAGCTTGAAAAGAATCAGACACCATTCATGCTCTATTACTTCAACCATGATATTTGATAATCTATACATTCAAATCATTGAAGGTCATTCAACCTTAGAATGTTTCAAATTGACTTAGTTAGCTTTAAATGAACAGTCAAGTACGTGTGCTACTTTTCTATTATGCACCTGTTTTGAACCTACTTAACTACAAATTGCTGAAAGACAAATACATGGATTTTATCTACTATGGATGAAGCTTGAAAGAACTGTTATTTCATTTTTGTAAATATACATCATTGAATAAAATACTGGAAGAAAAGACATGTATGTATTTTACACTATAGATTGCTATCAAATGAAACTAGAATCATATTTTTCACCTATTTATTATTTGTTCTGTTATCTTGTTTTGGTCAAAAAATCTGCCATGATTATAAAAATAATAGAAGCTTTCCTTTTTTCCCACAGCATTAATAAAAATATTAAAATGTGAAAACATACCATTTTGAAACAAATAAGAACATCCATACATATACATTTGCTTATGGGGCTGGGGTTTAGCTCAGTTGGTAGGGAGCTTCTCTGCAGTCTCTGAGGCCCTAGGTTCAAACTTCAGCACCATAAAATTGGAAGAAGGATGTGGCAAACCACTCCCCAAACACTCAGCCATTGAAAACCCTGTGAGAGTTGATATGATTTGAACATAACTCAATAACACTTACCAACAGCAACAAGATGTATTATGTGACATTATTAAAAATATCTTAAAGTAATAATAATTTTACATATTTAGTCCACAGTTACCTTTG
This sequence comes from Pedetes capensis, assembly GCA_007922755.1. Classification (NCBI taxonomy): domain Eukaryota; kingdom Metazoa; phylum Chordata; class Mammalia; order Rodentia; family Pedetidae; genus Pedetes; species Pedetes capensis. Next base: position 2,339 of record VMDO01022743.1, on the reverse strand, counting down.
ATTCTGTTGAGTCTGTTTTTGTTATTTTGTAAGATTCATCCAGTTTCTCGCCGTTAATAAAAGCATGAGGTTTAAACATTGCATCTTTTGATTCCAAAGTTACTGTAGGACTTTGCAGTATGTTTAGTCCCCTTTACTACATTAGACCTTTGATTTTTTCATCTCTCATAGAAGCAGAAACTATTGTAAATTTTCAAATGTATGCACATTTTGATTGGCATTGGTGGAGAAAGTTGGTATTGAGGGTGGCAAAACTATCTTTCACATATCATAGACCAAACACAACCATGTGGCCTAGGTATAATCCACAAATCTCATTTCAGACAATAATATATTACAACATTCTTTTAATGAACACAATGAAGTGAAGAAAACTTAGACATCAGGAAATTCAAACTTAAGCATCACAATTTATGTATATACACATTTATTTTCATTCAGTAACCCAGAAATAATGAACTTGATTTTTCAAACCGTAGTTACAAAATAGAACATGTTGTTTTCTGTGCCATTGAGTGGGTGTCTGACTAATAGCGACCCCATGTACACAGGTGAACATGTTAGTGCTTCTCTGCTATCCATGGGGTTTTCAATGGCAGATTGTTTTGGGGGAGTGGGTAGCTTGGTCCTTCTCCTAAGCCTAGAGCACCTGGTGTTCCCAGGTGTCTCCCATCCAAGTACTAACCAGGTCTGACTCTGCTTAGCTTCCAAGTTCTGATGGGATTTGATGCCACAGTGGCATGTTGTTGTTGTTGTTAGGTGCCGTCGAGTCGGTATCTGACTCAAAGTGACCCTCTGTACAACAGGAGAAACACTATTGTCAGTGCTTCTCTGTTCATAGGGTTTTCACTGGCAGATTGATTTTTGGGAGGAGGTTGCCAGGTCCTTCTCCCAAGCCTACAGCTTCTGGTGTTCCCAGGTGGTCTCCCATCCAGGTACTAACCAGGCCTGACCCTGCTTAGCTTCCGAGATCTGACGGGATCAGATGCCACAGGGGTATGGCTGCAGACATAAATAAGGCATAGTTTAATCAGTAGAGTGGGAATGTGAAATGTGGCCTTAAGATAAGAAACTGCTATCACCTCTCATTGAGTACAGTGAGTGGTCAACGAGGAGACTTTAACCATCAGTGCAGTCAACATGCCCTGTCTGAAACGATACAACCCTATGATGTGGCAGATTTGCAAGAGCTACCCTTTTTCTCACATACACCTTCAACATCCTCCTGTAAAATACCAGTTATGATCAGAGCTTAAGAGAGAATTAAAAAGCACTGGCATACAAATCAGATTTGTAAAGATTGAACTCTTGATTTATCATTTACTAACAGTATGACCTTGGCAAGTTATTTAACTTGTCTATGTTGCATTTTAAAATGAGAATACTGGTAAAAATAAAAGTATTATTATTATTACTGGCAGATGGTGATGATTCGGTTATATGTGAAAATATTCACAATATTGCTTGTCACAGAATGTGCTCTTACTTGCGTTGTTATTCAAATATGAGTTATTTATAGGTTTGCTGTTTTCATTACTATATAATGAAGGTGGTAGAAGCAATATAAAATTAGAGATAAGCTTCTTAATAAAACTACAAATTTTTGTAGCAAGAGGCAAGAACAATGAGAAAAAGTTTTGGCCCAAGGATCTTTTAAAACTAGAGGATCTAACATATACATTTTACATTCAGCTTCTCATGGTATAGTTTTCTAAGTAATAATGCCCTTTGATTAATACCCAAATTACTGAATGCTATTTATTTATTTAAAGAGAAAAATTAAATAAGATTTTTATGTTCACATTTTAAGGTTAGGTAGATAATAAGAAGGCAGAAAGTATGATACATGATATCTCACTAAGGAAAAATTGTGGGCCAGGCATGATGGCACATATCTTTAATGTCAGCAACTTGGGAGGCTGAGGCAGAAGGATCATAAGTTTGAGACCAGATGAAGCCTGCAAAACTTAATGAGACCCTATCTCTAAATAAAAAATAAAATAAAATAAAAAATGGGCTGGGCTTGGGGTATAGTCCAGTCGTAAGGTGCTTACAAAGTAAATGCCACGGCCTAGGTTCAACTGCCAAGTACAACAATAAAAAGAAGAAGAAGAAGAAAAAAATATGAATTACACAGGGTGCTATTTAAACAAACATTTAAGACAAAATAAACTTGTTTGTTTCAACTACTAACTAGAGGTTAATACTGCCTTTATAAGAGCTTTAGGTTTAGAAGAAATTTGGGAATGAACTGAAAGTTGTATTCTCATGGCACTAGAAAACAAAAACAACTTGATGAATGGCACTGAGAATAAACCAAATTATAAAATACTAGAATA